>JAVKLA010000021.1:632770-652212 GCA_034782735.1 Sagittarius serpentarius | reverse complement strand
TGTTATTAGTGTCATTGTTAGTTCCTTCCTTTCTGTTCTATTAAACTGTTCTTATCTCAACCCACGAGCTTTACTTTTTTTTTTTTTTCCCCAATTCTCTCCCCCATCCCACTGCGGGGGGGGGGGGGGAGTGAGTGAGTGAGCGGCTGCGTGGTGCTGAGTTGCTGGCTGGGGATAAACCACGACACAGGGGAACACCAGGATGCGGCTCTGGAAATGTGCCCGGGAGCCCCGGGGGCCCAAGCTCGCTCCTGGAATAAGGATCTTGACTGAGAGGTGATGTGTGGAAGCGAAGCGCTTGGAGCTCAGGGGCGTCCGTGTAGACACGGTGGGAAAGCCAAGGAGCACCGTCTGCAGGGGCTGCGGATCTGGGAGCCTCTGGATCCAAGGAGGTTGTTACTATACTTCAGATTATATAAATAACTTGCTGAATAAAACCACATGTGACCACATTCTGTTCTCCATCCCTCAGTGCTCTGCCGACAGCACACAGGCTCTTGCAACACTTGTTTACTAGGGAGACTGTATATAAAGCGAAAATAATTTGCTGGGTCTCATGTTTCCACTTTAATTCTCAGTGTATAAAAAAAACCTGTGAATTTGCTAATGGGCTTTGAAAATGTATTTTTAAAGCTAGGGCAGCATGAGTCGGTGAGTTGTTACAAAGGATTACAGAAGGAACAAGGTTTGCTAGAAAAATTATTCCCCTGAGAAAATCTGTAACAGCTGAAAGGCCAGGGCCTGTTTCTTTCCAAGAAAATAAACACATTTCTGCATCCAAAATCAAGCTTCATTTCAGGTATGAAGCAAGCTTGTTTGTTCTCTGGTGTTTATGTACTTCCCGTAGGCTTTGGTGTTCAGTTTAACATGTCTGAAGGCCAAACATGCACTCACAAATTCTCTCTACAAAGGAAGATTCCTGTTGCATCTTTGAAGCACGCTTTTGGACAGAGATAAATGGCTACGAGCTTTGGGAACGTTAGAGCCAGATGGTCAACTGAGATCTCTTTGTACGTTTCTGTATTTCACTCCAGAGCTGATCTTGCATAAAAAATATTTTTTTTAGCATTTGCTGTGACTTGCAGACCTGAGGAAAACTCTGGAGCAGAAGGATTTGCAAATGGTCTGCTCTGAAGGGCCACAAACCTTCGGCTCACTCTTTCCTGGTCAATAAAATCTACATGCTTTGGGTTTTTTTGTACCCAGGGCTAACTCAGAGCTTTTGATTTGCTGCAGTTTTTTTGTTAAACAATGTCCATGTCTAAGGGAGCAGCCCCTCCCGCGCACTGGGACTAGGGGAATCCGGTGCGAGCGTTGCACTTCTCCAGGTAGTTAACTGTTATTTCGTATTCGCAGCCTAAACCCCCTGCGAGTTGGTGAATGGACTCTGAAATTCTCCACAAACATTTGTTAATTCTTCCTCCGACAACCAGGATTACGGGGTGGGAAGGCAATACGTGATGATCGAATTGATAGTTTTACAATTTAATTTTACAAGGTCTGCTGGGGAAATACCATTTTCACGCTCTGCCCCACATCGATGTTTTGGATCACTGCGGAGGGCTCCCCAGAAGCTGTTTCCCTTTCCTGTCACTCCTGCACTTCTGTCACAGACACCGTCGGTCTGTGGGAGCTGTGTCCTTCCCCAGCAAGGTGACACAGCGCCTGCAGCTCCGAGCAGGGTCAGATTTTCAGTCGCAATAATCTGGCACATCTCCTGCCTCCAGGCAGTTACACCGTTTTCCCCCTTGCCGTATCCACCTCTGTGTCTCTTGTGAGTGGTGCGGGGAACGTGCTGCAGCGCTTTAATTAGGACCAGGCATGACCGCTGATCCGTGCACCTTGGGCTAATGGGGGAGAAGGAGTTAACTGATCCTGCGGCATGAGGGCTGTAATTGCCACTGGGCTTGTCTAAGATGAATGAGCTTTTAAGGGCTGCCAACTTCTGAATGGACACAAGGAGGGCCAGCAGCAGCGTTGACTTTTAATAACCAGCCGCCAGTGGCAGGAGCACATATGGAGGCAGCGTGGTTCAGCTTGAAATAAACCCTGGAGGTGTCAGGGCAGCGGAAAAGGACCGTGCTGGCAGCCTGAAGGTGGAAAAGATGAAATTCTGGATGCTGGGGAAACAAACAACGCTGCCAGCCTGGACGTGCGTGTAAGCCTCGCTTCCCTGTTCCAGCCTGAGGACCCTAAGCCGCTGCACTCGGGTTGACGAACAGATGCTGGCTGGTTTTGGAAAGGCTATCCCGGGCTGTTGCAAAACAGCTGCCGGCTGCATGGCTCCCACCAGGGACGCATCTCCAGACGGGGACTCGGGCGCCTTTGAACCCAGCTGCCGGAGCCTGGGTGAGAAACAGCAGAGAAAACCCGAGAACCAGGCGCGGGGTTTGACTCTTAGGGGACTGCGGAGAGGCTGCCTGCCCCGCCGGGACCCCCCGAGAGCAGAGACACCCGCGGGGTCCGCGGGCAGCGGCCGGGCAGAGAGGGAGGGCTGCTGCTGCGAGCACCCTCGGCAGGCAGTGCCGACTGCATCCTGGTGCGGAGGGAGAACACCTCTCCAGGGAACACAGTTTATAAAATACTTCCCGCGAGGCGGGATGATTTCCTGGCTGGGAACCGTGCACGGGCTGCGCCTTGTCCCCCCCGCCGCCGCCAGACGTGGTGGGGTCACCGAGGGGCACCGCGCTGCCTGCCCGCCCGTCCACGGCCCCGGCATCGCTGCCTCCCCTCCACCGGGTCCTGTGGCACAGGGGAACACAGGGGACTTGCTGTGGCGTCGGCCCTGACTCCGAGCAGTTTTGGAGACCCAAGCAGCAGCGGACACATTTAGAGCGTTGTAAATAATCTTGCAAACAGCTCCACTGAGCAGGGGCAGCGATGCTCGTATGAAGGAGCAACAGCTAAGTTTAAACATCTGGTTCTGTGAATTCCTGTATTGTAATAAAATAAGTCTTCCCACAGATTTCACGTCATCTTTGTCTGGGCATCACTGAACTGTGAAGGGAGAAACTTTTTTGTGGTTTTTCAGAGGAACAAAGAGACAATACGCATCTGGTGAGGTGTCCTGGCAGCCTCCTGCGCTCTGAGCCTGCATCTCACGCTGGCAGCACGGCCCCGTGTCCTGGGACGATAACTGCCTGCCCCGCAGCACCCCAAACAGCAGAGCCTGGAGGGAGACCGTGGTCTCCAAGGCCCAGGGAACACAAGATAACCTCGCTGCAGCCCACAGAGACCAAGAACAGCAGCCCCCGAAAAGAAAGAGGCAGTCAGAAAACGCCTGCAATCTGGATCCCACCTTTTTGGCCCCCGTTCAAATGAAAGGGCAACAAAGAACATACAACAAACTGGTTAAAAACTCACAGTCTTAACGAAGTCCAGAAAGGACCATTCCCTGCGGCTCATCCAGTCCCCCGCAGAGCGCAGCCTGCAGCACCTCCCTGGTGCAGGGCTGTGGGCCCTGCCGGCGCAGAGCCGTGGGGCCGGCAGCGCAGGACTGACCTTGTCCAGGGGCCGGCGAGCGCCGTGTACCTCCTCTGCAGGCCCTTGTGCCTTAGCAGCGTTACTGATTTCTCACCCACGTGGTCTTCAGGAACGGAGAGCTCGCTCTTTGGTTCCAGGGGAGCCAGGAGCGTCTGATGACCTTGAGCGGAGGGAGGGATGTGCTGATCTGGGGTGTGATGCTCAGCCTCCCGTGGCCAGTGCTCACCCTCACACACGGGTGGACAAGTGCCGGGTCTCCCCGGAGCTGCCAGGCAGCAGCTGCCTGCAGGCTTTGCGCAGGTGCTTGTCTTTTTTGAAGATCTTTCCCTGCAAAATATGAATCTGCTGGAACAGGTGGTTCGGCAGAGGGAGCGGGCACAGAAACCTGCTGGGAAATTAACAGTGCAAAGCCGAAGCAAGCTGGACTGGATCATGTTTTGCATTAAGCACTGTCTTTATTCCCTGGGAGCAGACCCAGAGCCGTGCATTCCCAGACACGGGCAGCAGCTCACGCATCCCCTGGGCTCCTCCCTCCACCGCTGCCTGCAATGTGACCGCCCAGGTGCCATTTGCCTTTGATTATTGCCTCCAAACGTCATGACGTGAGGGTGCTCAGTGCTCGAGCTGCCTAGCAGGCTCTCTAGCCTGCCCGGCATCCTTTGAGGACAAGTGATTCCATCAACAGAATTGTAAAGAGCGTCCCCTTCCCCTCAGCTGGCCAGTTCTTGGTAAAGCGCCTGTAAGACATCACTCCCACTTTGTTTATTCGGAGGCAGGCATGTTTAAGAGACCCTGGGCTTATCTTAAGTCCACCACTTATGCAGAGAAGAATGGCCCGCAAGTCTTCTGAAAGTCAGGGGACATTTGGCTGCAGCCACCCCTTGGGGATGATGAATGGCTGATGGGGGAATGCAACGGGAAATGTGCTGAACTCGGCTGTAAATGTGTGTGGACACAGTGGGTTCAATGAAACCTGAGCATTTCAAGGAGGGGAACGTGACCCCCTCTCCCGAGCCTCGCCGAGCCTCCCCAAGGGCTGCCTGCCTCTATGGCCTGGTAAACGTTCACACGCATCCCTGCTGACCAGAGCAGGGAGACCGCCATCGTAAATCTTCAGGAGCCATTTTTCAGTGGGACTAGATTCCATTTAGTCCACAGACTTACCAGTCTGTTTGGGAAAAGGGATTTCATTGCTTTGCTTCTTCTTGTCAGGATGGATTTACTGATCCCAAACATGTTCCTCACACTTTATTTAGGGCTTAATATGCATCATTTACATTGCCGAGCTGTCACCAGCCTGTCTGAGCTACATAGGCAGGCAGGCGATGCATTTCCCTTGCCCCGTTGCTCTCGCTGCCAGATGTGGAGCTGTGAGGAAAAAGCAGTTAGGAGGTCCCTTGATAGATACAATTTGCCTTTTTGGGGGTTGCTGCTTATTCTCCCCCGCCATGCAGGGGCCAGGCAGGCTCAGCACAGACGGACATTTTCCTCCAGCTACACTCCCAGGAACGAGTCACCTGTAACAGGCAGTTCTGCGGGAGGGGATTCAATTTTCTCGTTAATGGATGCCAAGGGGTGGCTCTTGAGCCCAGCAAAAGCTTGCCTCTGTCTGCGTCTTTACAGAAGATTCCCCAGTGCTGACAGTGTCACTAGATCACTCACATCTGCATGCGACTGAAGTATGCTTTCCTGAATTACTAGAGCCACAGAAATTCCAAGCCGTTAGAGAGGGTGCTTACAAAAACAAGGGTGGCATCTAATATATAACGAAGAAGAGCGGAGGATGGGGGTGGGAGGGACACGAGGCTCTTGGAACCCTCTTACCAGAGCTAAGAAGTGACCAAGGCCAATGGCCTCCCTGCCTTCGCTGGTGGCCCCTCCACCCTTGCTCCCCGACGAGGGACCCGCTCTCCTGTCCGCTCTGGCACCGGCCCCGCTCCTGGGTGTTTGACGCCTGTTTTGGTCTGTGAAAAACTGATCATTTTTCTAGGCTGGCCATAATTGGACGCCTAATTTTAGCCATGCAGCTCTGCAGCAGGGCTCCTCGCCTTTGGGCTGTTTGCAGTCGCTTCTGGCAATGCCTCGCTCAGCCGGCAGTGCCACGGCAGCCAGCCACACCAGCAGCCTGCCCATCCAGCCGGCCCCCGGGTCCCAGTGTCACGGCTGTACCCGAGACAGACGCATAGGAAGCATCCTGCTGCTGGCACAGCTGCCTGCGCCAGGGCTGGCAGGGATTAGACATTCCTGTTGGTTGTTTCCTACAAGAAAAGTTTCCTCCTCTTCTCCAGGAGCCGTTTCTGTGGCTGAGACTGTCCCTGCTCCGGGATGTCCCTGCTCCGGGATGTCCCTGCTCATGCACCTTCACCAAGAGCAGCAACCTCACCTGCTCCAGCCCACGTTTCCTCCTTCGCAGCCCCCAGCCATGCAACTCAGCAGGGTCTGCCGCCCCACCCGGCACCCAGCGCGAGGAACAGGGAGAGATCCCAAACCCCTCCTGCTCCAGAGCCACTTTCCACGTAAAAGGAATCCACAGTTTCTTCCAGGACTCCAGGAACTGCACTGCTGACCTCTGGGAGCTCTGAAAGCAAAAGGAACAGCAGCGTTAGCATGATAGATCCCTGATGATAGCGCAGGAGGGGAAACACAGGCAGGATTTACATTCTGTCCCTTACGAATGGTTTGGCTGATATACTAAAAGCCGGATGGAGCATAAAAATGGAGTTTATTCAAATTAAATGGTTGCAAATGTCATACTACATTGAGCCAGAAAGTTCTCCTACACGCAATGAACAGAATTGATGCTTCTAGAAAGCATGCGATTTTACCTGCTACTGCCTATGAAGGACATTCTTGTCCCAGAGTTCTGATTTCAAAAATAAAGAACAAACAGCACCATCTTGTCAGAGTGCCAGGATCTAGCCAGAAAGATTTCAGAAAGGCAACATATACTTTTCCAGTTAATTGAATGAACACTCTTTCTTTCCAGGTGAATAGCAAAATTACCTGCAGATGTGACTTTAACAGCAGTTGTTAACATTTGACATTTGCCCTGCAGCCCAAAATCACTAACTCATGAAATGAAAGGAAAATCAGGCTGGTGACTAGTGGGTGCTGACATTGGCATGCCTCAAAAGGAACAGACTAAAGTGGGGAGGATCTCCCCTCTGAAAGGTGGACCCCTTTGAGGCTTTGACCCCAAATCAGAGACCCCAGAGTCTCGGGGACCCGGGAGGAGGTAACTTCACAACTGCCCTCTGTCCGTGGGCAGAGGCAGGAATTATCTCACCTTGTCCTTCTTTGGACAAGGTCCTCTCCAGCCCTGGCAGATGCTCTGCAGGAGCCAGCTCTCATTTCTGGGGATTTCCAGAGCCGAGAGTGGAGCTCAGCGCAGAGCTCAGCACCCCAGGGCTGAGCAGCCCTGCTGGGGCTAGGGGCCCCATCCAGTACCTGCTTATTTTAAGCGCATGACTGGTCTGACTCAAGATAACTGGATTATCTTTCTGCCTGCTGTTAAATACATATTGAAGTTAAGCATGTTTGGCCTGGGTCGCAGCACTCAGCACCTTGCGGGTCTGCGCTCACCGTGGGAGGCACGGGCTGGGGCTCTCGGTGGACACTCGGGCACCCGGCAGCTATCATCACACGTTCCTGTACATGCGGAGCCTGTTTAAAACAATGGCTCGTAAATGCAAAGCTCCATCTCCAGTTACTGCTCCTCTGCATCAGCCAGTCCCCTGCTCTACATGAGATATGTTCCAAATGATAGCATTTGTCTTTAATAAATGGTCATGCCATAAACTGCCTCCTATGGGAAACCTGGGGCTTATAAGTAAAACCCGATGCTTCCTTTTCATTATAATGCATTCGCTCTAAGATGAATACCAACTCATCCTCTGTTTAATATCAGCCTAAGGTGTGCAGTGGGTTTGTATTACTATTTATGAAATTCATATAGCTGGGCTTAATCTGTTTCAGATCCCACAGCTGTCTCTCTCTGTATCTGTATCAGCTTGACCTGAAACAGGGATGTTCTTCTTTTGCTGGAGTCACTGGCATCACCAACGTTCAGAGGAGATAAGGAGCAAAGCTGAAAGTCTGACTGTAGATTTGAGGTTCTTTAGCCAAATGTTTGCCTCAGAACACCTTCTGAGGTGCTTTATTTTTAAGGCCGAATCTGTCTGTTCTTGTCCGTACTCTTAACAGGGAATCTGAGATGCACAAACAGTTTTCATACGAGGTGTCAAACTAGCGCTGCGTGCCACACTCATGCATGCGCTGTAACTCTGATAAACAGACCACCGCACCGCAGGCTGCAATGCTCACAGTCTCTGTGCTTTCTTATATGCCACTCGTATACCTCTAGCCTTAAACACACCATTCTGTGTGCGTGCAGCTTGGATCTTGACATACTTCAGCAGAAAAACGCGTCATAGGTAAATGACAATTTCTCAACCATTCAGCAGACATCTATCTATAGCATCACTTTAAAATATTGCTCATCAAGTACAAAACCCGTCCAGAGGATAATAAAGCGGCACAGGTAGTGAGCATATCTGCATTTGGCTTAAATGTAAAACATGCACTGAGCGATCCCTTGAATCCAAGCCTCATGTTTCACGCCATCAGTCATGTTCCAGTGCTGCATCACTCAGATACTTCCAACAAAAGTGATGAGATAATCTCTGTCCCGTGAGAACTGCTCTCCTGTGGCTTGAAAGGGGAAGCAGAGCGCTGTCTCATCTGCTGCTCATCTTTGCAGAGATCCCTCTTCTGATTCAGTCTCCCTAGGGACTGAAGATCCCTCAAATAACCTCAAAAGGTTTAGAAATCAGGTTCAGGGAGGCGCCATTGGTTTGTGTCACTGCTGGAGAAAGAAGAGGAGGTATTATCTGAAGTTGTATAGAGTCATAAACAAATGGATGAGAAGAAATACATACTTTAGCTGGATTGCTCTGCTTCCCCCTTTGCCAGGGCTACTAAACAAATACCACCACAGCGAGTAAATGAAGGAAACCACAGAGCAATTAGTTGAACTCTCCAGCCTTGAAGACGTCCCGTTTGCGAAAGTCCGGAAAGGACAAGCTCCACCAAACCACCACCTGCGAGCGCGGGGCAGGTCAGCTGCTGGCGAGCACAGACGCAGGAAGGTGGCTGCTCAGCACGGCCTCAGCCGGGGAAAGCGGTCTGCAGGGACCCCTTCAGCAGGCTGGCTCGCAGGGCCGGCTTCTTTCACGAATCCCTGGTCAGAACCTGTAGTTTAGTTCATAGCAAATGCCCTTTGGGGATGGAAAAAAAAAAAAAAAGAGAGAGAGACTGACCTATTTGAGTTCCATCTGTTGGAGTTTATAACTGTTCTCCGTATAATTGCCAACAGACAATGTGAATTGCAATTAGCTAATTGCTTGCTAACTTTCCGTTCTAATAATAGTCATGTTCCAGTTATACAAGCTTGGAGGCTGCTGCTCTTCCCTTGCAACTGGCAATAATAAATAATACCGTATTCCCTCAGCATTGCCCTTTCTTCCAAGTTTCATCCCCATGCAAATTGCTCCAGCATGTACTAATCCCTGACGGGATGGCAGAGGCATCAACAGCATTTATTTGTACTTCATTGCGCTGGGAGCGTTCAACACTTGCCCGATGATGTGGCGCCGGCAGGATGATGTGACTCCCGTGTGCCACTTGTCCCTTCTGCGTGGCCAGCGCGGCAGGTCCGGGAGGGGCCTCTCGACGGGGCTGGGCAGCAGGACCAAGTGCTCTGCCTCCCTGGGCATCCAGCCCTCCTGTCAATAGGAGTTTGGTTTCAGGTTTTCTGGAGTTTGGGGGGTTGGTTTGGTTTTCTGCTTTGCCTTTGCAGGATCAGATGTGGCCCTGGCCCCTGTAGTGACATGTTTTATTACCAGTAGCTTCAATAATGTCAGCACAGACCTAAACTGGAGCTTTAGAGAACACACGCTCTCCAGCAACAGAACAAGCTGTACGGTGTCACTGCTGCAGCGGTAAGGGGGGGCCTGGGCCCCGGCAGGGCTCCTGGTGGGGACAGGGGTCAGGCTGGGTGCAGAGCCCCAGCGTTCCCAGGGCGGGGGGGTGGGGGGCGTCCCTTCCACACGGGTGAACTTTTCTGCACCCCTCTCCGGGCTTTCTAATCTCCAGCTTGTTACTGCTGCGCAGATGCGGCTAATTGAGAAGCAAAGCAACAGCCTGATCCAGCGAAGTCAAGGCCAATGAAATGAGCAACAGCATTCCCTGGCGCGCGAGGAACTACTGAACGCAGGCCTGCCAGCAAGCTGACGTCTCCGGAGCTTACAGCCTAATCTTATTAAACTCGACCAAAAAGCCTTTTAGAGTTGGGGGAGTCGTGTCCAGCAAAAGCTGGTCTGGATTATTCCCCTGGTGCCTCTGGGTTTTTCCGCATCGCTGGCTCCCCGTCGCCGCGGGCAGGGGGATGTGGGACCCCCAGCTGCCAGGCACGATGCGGCACGGGAACGGGAGCGTCTGCCCGAACCCCGCCGCTTTGGGGGGCTCAGCCCCCCTGAAGTCCTGGCTCCCGCAGACTTGACTAACACAAATGGCAGCAGGGGCTCGTTTTCAGGTTTCTCATTAGCACAGCTGTCCTGTCGCTGCCCCAGGTCCCCTCCCAGCCCCCTGCTCCAGACGGATCAGCCGCAGGCTCCCCGGTTCCAGAACTGCTTCAAATTGCTTTTCCTTTGTGCACAATTATCTGGACTTTTCCATCCCTTATTTCTCCCCTCCCCTGCTCCTGACATCTGACTCATGGGTACATTTGTTAAGTTTAAAAGCACTCCTTGTGCAAGCCACACTCCACAGCCCCACCTTCCCACTTGCACAACCTCTCTCACCCTCTTTCCCGGGGTTTGGGCAGAGAGATACCAAAACCATACCACGAAGCAGAGTTCTCCTCGGCAAAGCCACGCCAGGTGAGCTCTCCCTCGCTTCACACAACAGCGTGGAGATTTCTTGAGAGAGGGAAGCTCTGTGTAGAGAACTGGCCTGGACGTCTCAGGATACCACTTTCGACATTTTCCCCTGTCTCGAACTTGGCATCAGCAGGTATTTCTAGCCATTTTCAGGTTCTTGCTCTCCTGTGCACCGTATGCCTGGGTACATCCTCCACACACCACGCTGCCAGACGCTTTTCTCGGTGAAACTCTTGTATTCCTGTTTCCCAGCCCTCTGATAATGACTGCTAAGCAGAGGCTGGTTTGAAAGGCCCAGGAATGAGTGAAAATTTCAAGGTTCCTTGAGCGTGAAACAGCATACAAAAGCCGACTACAACTCATTGCAAAAAATCATCATAGATGGCACATTGGGCCTGGTTTTTGAATGGCAGGGATAATCTATTATTGCAACAGACTGGAGGGAACATCAGATGCGTTGATCTAACGACCATCTTTAAGTGCAGCCTGTGTAAATCAATGAGACTGTTACAGGTCCTGACGGGCTGATTTTCTATTTTGCTTTCAAGATCAGCTCTGTTTAAACTTCTTAGTCATTTCAGTTCCTCCATGAGGAGAAGGAGATGGTGGAACCCGCTTTTGAGGGTAACGGGTAAAGAAAGGAAATGAATGATGGTATTTTATTTCTCGGACACCCAAAGCAAAAAGAATCATGGGATTTATTCCAGAATCATGACTTCTCTTGCATTACAATGGAGCCACCCATGCGTTTCCAAAACGGGGGTGTGATGTTGTCTGCCAGTGAAAGCAAGAAACAAAACTGCTGTCGCTGCTGTCCTCTCCCCAAGGCTCAGGTGCACAAGGCAGGAGCAGGCTCCTCTTGCTCAAACGAAGTAGCGGGACACAGCGAGCCGGAGGAATTCAGCCAAAGGAACAGCTTTGCTTACTTCTGCTTTGGCTTCCTCTGCGACTGTTTTCTCTCAGCACTGGTTGATGGGTTTCAGACTGAGGGAACATTAGGAAATGAAAGGGAGAGGGCTGTGACACACTGCACGTGGTGCCAAGGAATGGCAGTGACGCACGGCAGCTGGCGGGGACCCCGGCGCGCACCTTGCCAGCGCTGCTGCGCAGAGCCCCCCTCCGCGGGACCCTGCTGCCCTCACCCCGGCTGTCCCAGCGCGCCCACCGCCGCCCTCGGTCACTGCCTCCCAGCACCGGCGGCAGCTTCTCTGCTCCCATCAGAGGCTGGGGACGATCACCTGCGGCTCCACACCTCCCACAGAGGTGACAGTGGCCGGGGCCAGGCCAAGAGGATGGGCGGCAGGGTCTGCGGCATCTCCAGAAGCCTCCCCGCTAAGGGCGGGCGAGGGGGATGGCAGGAAAGCTGTCCGGCCCGGGCAGCTGCACGGCACGGATTGTTCCCGGGGCCGAGGGCACGTTGCAGAGAACAGCGCGGTTTTGAAGCGCAGCGGCAGGCCGGGTCACGCCGAGTCAGGGGAGGGTGAGGCGTTACCGGACCACGCTGCCGTCGCAGGGGGAGCGTCCCTTCTGCTGTCACTGCCAGGTGCTCTTGGAAATGAGGCCGTGAAGTTTGAGCAGCTTGAATTCATCTCCTAAGCTCAGGAGAAAAGAGAAAAGGTCCTATTATGCTTAGTACAGAGGTGAATCTGGTCTCTGGCTACGGACTATACACAAAAATGCTCTAAGGCTGACTGCACCAAATGTTTCTTCTCCACCTAACGCAGTTGTTTGGGATTCAGTTAGAAATAAAACTGCATCTTGTAGTTTTTAATAAAGCTCTTGGCGAACAGTTCAAACACTGAGGGGGGAGCGGGAGAGAGAGGTTGAATTTATGGGAGCGGGAGGAGATCATTTGCTTTCTTAGGAATTGGAAAAGATTAATAGTGTGCAAAGGCTCTTGGATTCATTCCTCACATAGCAGAATGGTTAGGAGACTTACCAGCTTGATATTCTTCATTCTGCCTTCCCCAGGTGGCCTAGAGACTGTCTGGACGGTGGAGAAAGAGGAACAGGGAGCCATCCCCAATCAGCCCCCGGCGAGGAAGGCGGCTGTGGTACGCCGGGGGACGAAGGAGCACCGAGTCTCACAGAGGTTTGCTTTGCTGTGAAATTCAATGGCTACTTAATATTTCTGTAAGTGCTGCTTGTGTGGGAAGGTGACGGCAACTGTGGAGCTGGTGGGAGCACAGGGGAACAAAGCAGGTTCGTCCTACTGCATGTACCCGTTCCTGGACCCCAGGCCACTGATGGCACAGAATGGTTCCATAACAGGAATCTGAACTTAGGGAAGGTCTCTCTTTTACCACCAGCATTTTGCAATCAACATGTAATATGCTAGGTAAATCCCAAAGCAAGGAAAAATGGAAGGAAAAAGACAAGAATTTCCCAAGTCCCACCAAAGAGCCCAAAGCTTCTTTCCAATAGTCAAAAACCACTGCAAGCCTCGCTGCACACGGAGTGCAGTGGGGAAGGATGAAAAGCCACTGGAGGCACATGGGGAACCACAGGACGTGACTTCAAGATAAGCCAGAGGATGTGTTGAAGAAGCAGTCTCCAGGATCGTAAACTGGCTCAGGCATTGCTTCCAATCTTACAAATCTCATCATCCCGCTGGACTTTGGGACGACAGACAGCCCTTTTCCCCAGAGGCCCATGCCGAACGCAGCCTCTATGCACAAACCGTGAGGCTGCACGCAGCTTGACATGCTCAGCCACCAAGACAGAACACACTGGTCGCCTGGAGAGCATGAGCAAAAGAAGCCACCGACCGTATCCCCTGCCTGAAGTAAGTCATCTCCCCAAAACCAAAGCTATGCTGGAAACTAGATGAGAGGATGGGCAGAGAAACTTGCTTTCCGTTGTTGGGTCACTGTCAGAGGAACATCGGACAGAACTCCTAATTTCTCCATGCTGCTGTAGCTGGGAAATTGCAAGCCAACACCCCTGCCACTTGGCTGGGTACAAGTGCAGTACTGAGTGTTTTCAAGACTTCATAGACAGCCACGGAGCACAGTCAGCTACGGAAAATAAAACTCCTGTGCTATTTACGAGTATCTGTTGTGCTCCAATTTGGGGGTAGAAGTCTGCAGCGGTGCTTAAAACATCGCATTTTGAGGCAGCCACGACTTCTCAGGAGGCCATGATCAGTCTTATTTTTCAAATAATATTAGGAAATATAATGTTTGCTCCATCCGAGAATGAATGAGGAACTTGAGCAAAACTACTAAACATAAAAGTTCCTGGACATCTGGAAAGGATTAGTCAGGAAGGTGCTTGGGACAAGGAGTTCAGGCAAGTTCAAGAGACACCTACCGTAGATTTGTTTCCACAGGAGGAGGGAGGAGGAGTGAAAGGGTTGAGGGGAAAAGCAGGAAGGGAGGACTGAAATAAAACCTACACGGGACTGGCAGATAAGGCAAGTGATGAGAACAGCCTCCATTCCGCGGAAGCGTGATGTGCAGACCAGGCGGCCCTAGAGGGTCTGCTGCAATAGAAGGGGCTGGGTGTAGCAACAAGGGATAAACTGCGGCGGCAAAGAGCTGGCCAAGCAACTGCTTGTGCCCATTTCTGCAAGGGCAGACAACAGACCCTGTGGCGAGCACATCTGCGCTGCGGGAAAGCACATCCCTGCTTCTCAGCCAGATGTGTCCCCTCTCAACGCACATCTATAGGATTGGCAGAGTTTGGCCCCCTTGGAGCTCACCAACAACTCAACTGGGCAAACACTGTGACAAAGTCAAGAGCACTAGAGAAACACTAAAGTGTAGACAGCCAGGCACTAGGAACAGAGCTACACATCCAATTAATGTAGATGGGAGAATGTTTGTTTTATTTCTGAGTGGATAAGCGCTCGTGCAGCCTCTTGGGCCCTGCGAAGTCACAAAGGAGTTCTGCTTCAGGCCAAGATGAAAGCCTCAAAGAATAAGCATGAAAACACAGGGGCTTGTGAAACCCATGCTTGGTTTATTAAATGACTTGCAAAGCTTTTTATCACATATTTCTGCCTCCGACTCACTTTACACTTAAATTCAGGTGCCAAATCCTTTGTCTTTTCCTAACTAGGGACCCTTGTAGTAAATTCAGTTTTGAAATCTGTTTGAAATCCATGAGCTTATGCTGAAGCAAAGCTTCTGGGCTTCTTTTAAAAGTCTGGAGTTACCCACAGCGGGTCCTCATTTCTGAAGCAGAACTGTGCAGAGACACCACTGCATCAGAAGCTAACTTTCACCCTACATGAAAAAACAAACTAACCAGATAGAAGTCAGATGCTTGCTATAAATGTTTGTGGGTATTCAAATTTAGTAACTGATTTTAGTTTGTGCTTTCCCTGTGAGTGAAGAATAACCATTTTCAAATTAAGTTAGCAGGAGGTAAAGCTGAAAATCAAAGCATGAGCTTTGTGTTTCCTGAAAATTTTACTTTAACAAGGTAGCTCCAGCTGCTAACTTTGTTTTATTGCATTCCTGAAAGACAGATCTCCACGCAAGAATACTTTAAGAGCTCTGCTCCAAAAATAAAGGCACTCAGATTTATTTTTATGGTTAAGTACATTTTACCAGTTAGTCTCAGAGCCCTTGATACGGCCCTCACCCACTGCCCTCGCCCAGGTATTGCACAGGCTGGAGCCCCCTGTCCCTGCATTCGGCTCCCCCAGGCAGCTGCAGAGGACCCCACTTCCCGCCAGGCAGACGCTGCCGCGTTTTCACTTGCCTCCCTCCCATCCCAGTGCTCAGGCAGACGCTGAGATCCTTCGCTGATGACAGCAGACATGGCTTGCTAGCAGCGGGCCATGTCACAGCTCAGTCTTGGAAAACTCGGGCACAGAAACAAACTGAGAGCGAGCCAGAGACCTTCAGGGTGAGGGAGGGACGCGGGGAAGAAGAGCAGCGCCTACCGCAGACAGTCTGCCCCGGCTCCTCGGAGCCGCCGGCTGGGACAACACTACCCGGCGATATCCCTGCCGTCGGCGCACCGCTATCTAACTCAGCCGTGCAGCTCCCAGGCGTCGGAAGAGGAGGAGCGCCCTTCCCACTTGAGGGCTCTCAAGTGAAACGCTTAAAGACTGAATGCCCACCCTGGCTGTCTTCACGGTGGGAACCTTCAAACCCGCAGAGGTTCCCTGGCGAACGCCGGCTGAAGGGAGTCTCGCACACACAAGGAATCACATTCTTGTTCGCAACTGGGGACCCTGGCAGCTGTCCTGAGCTGTAGCATCCAGATCTTGAAACGGAACAAACCCACAGTTGTATCCAATTAGAGCCCTCTGATGCGGAGGTTCAGTCGTGCCCTTCCAGAACACTGCAACTGATGACATGGCCCATCAGCCAGAAACAGTACAGAGTTATTAGTCACACCAAAACTTCAATGAGCCCCTCCTTCACCCTATTTCAGTCAGAGTCAGGTCATGGCCACTTTTAATTCAGAAAGCTCTCTCAGCACTTTTAGCAGGGCTGTTGTTAGCCCATAGACAGACATCAGAGGGCCAAACATCTGGGAGAAGCAGAATGGCCACCACCAAGCTGTTCTGAAGACCTTCCAAAATTTAAATCCATTTGTTTGTTACGCAGCTGTACTAAAGACAGACTGACAGAGGGGTGTTGAAGGGCTGTATAGTGCGTGCACATGTAAACACAATTCTGCATCCACGAACACCATGATTTATTGTTTTATAATGATGCTGTGTCAAGGCCTGAGCAAGGATGACACCTCAGGATTCACCCTACAGTCATCCATCTTACACCCTGCAAGCCGTGTGTAATGAACACAAGGCCGTACAGCTGCTCTCTCTTCCTTTGCCTGCTCTCCCGCACCCCCTACCCCAAAACCAGAACCGTGCAGGTCACTCGTTGCAGTGACAGCCACCAGCACTGATGGAGGTGCGCGTGTGCTTGCCGTCCCCCGCGTAGCTTGGCAGCACACTCCCAACACGGGCAACACGTCTGCACTTCGGCCACAGGTTCAAACCCGTACCAGAAAAGGAACAGGAGACGGATGAAAGATACTGCTGTTACCTTTGCTCTTTGCTGTACCACAACGTTCAGCCCCCGTTTGTCAGACGGGTTTCAGACTGGCAGCCTCTGCAGACCCCAGCACTCAGCTGTCAGAGGTATCTCGGAGGGCGTCTGCGTAGATCTACTGCGATCTGTGTCATCCCACAGCATACACCTGCCCTTTCCTTAAAATCCGCTCAGTGATGTCCTGAGGGAAGATGCATGGATTGAACACTAGCAGCAGGCAACAGCTAATAAAGTTTACCTGGGCTGCTTCACTGACTGGAGCCTAAACACAGGACATGAGTTTCTGGAGTTGGGATGAGTTTGTGGCTGGAATCAAAGCTCTGGAAAAGGAAACTAGATAAAATTGCTCACTCTGCTGTGGATAGGAAAATAAATGCCTTATACTGAACTGATGCTGTGATGCAACCCACGGCATCAGCAGCACACTGACAAAATGAGTCAGTGACAGGTCATGATGAGACAGAGCCGCTCAAGGACAGGAAGTGCTTTGCACGCAGAAGTGTCTGCATCCAGACTGCTGTACGGCCATTTGCTAAACAAACTGCATTCTTGGCTGATCTGCCAAACCGGTACCTTCACCGCATCATCTGCTTCATCTTAAGCTGAAGCAGCAGGAGGAGGACGCCATTTCCCACTTCCCCGGGAAGGAGACAGCCAAGTGAAAAGCTCAGAAGTCACACTGTGACTCACAGCACAGTCACGCTGCAGCCTCGCAGGGGTTATGCAGGGGATGCATGGAGCAGCGGGCACCTGTCCAGCCACGAGAGCCCCTCACAGCCAGCGTCGGCACCAGCGAGCACGCCAGGGTCCTGAAGCGACACGGAGCACGCAGGCACAAAGAGGAACTACCTTCAGCAGCCGAGGAGAACCACCAAGCCAGCTGAGCCCCCCACCAGCCCTGGGACCCCTTGCCCCATATGTGCTGGGAGCACAACCCGCCTCACTTCCCCAGGCTTAACGCCTTTCCCTCGGCCAATGCCGATTTCATCAGCCATGACGCCCAGAAGCCACACCAACGCCAAGAGGGTGACGTGATTTTTCTTTGCGATTAGAACTGCATACAAAACACCATCCCATCAAGACCTGCCAGCTGACAGGGAGCGCTGGCAGCCCCGGCCCCGGCCCCCTCCCAGGGCCCCCCCCCACCCCCGCAGGCAGCTCTCCGCAGGTCGAGCAGTGCCCTCAGGTGGTCAAAGGGACTCCCCGGGTTTGAGACCTGCCTCGCCATAAAAACAGGGTGTGCAAGCACATCTACAATCTGTCCAAGTACGACTCTTTATTTGGCCTTCTCTGAGAAGCTAGTTTCATACCAAACATGTTATTTAGCGACAAGCATCCCACCGCTTTCCGGGAATGTTACAGACGATTGGTGTCATGGCCAACAACAACAGATGTCCCCCAAACTGTCAGCAGCTGCTGCGACCACAGAGCGTGAAGTTTTAAGACTGTGATTTGAACATGCCCTAGCAGATATCAGAGGAGCGTACTCTAACACACTTGAAAACTGCCTGTGTGGGAACTCAGGGGTCCATAAGCCTCCATAAACCTCCGAGCCAAATTTGCTCCTTCCTCTTCCACATACAGGTGGGATAAAAGAAAATGCATTGCTCAGAGGCATGAGGTGCAAACTGTTTTCAAGCCCTGATTTGACATCCTTTATTTATTTGTAAGGACGGTACCTATGCATCCTTCTTACACGTACAGGTATCAGCCTGCTGGACTTGACGTTACGCTCAACTTATTTGCAGCACACCTCAAGTTTCTAAGTCTCAACGTTTTTTGCAGCATACAAAATATCCACGGCAGGCAAAAGAAAGGACGACTTCCATAGCTTGTTCAGCTCAGCCTCTTCTTCAGACACCAAGTCCATTTCCACTTGCAAATAAAACAGCCCAAGCATTTCCTACTGAGGCCAAGTACCCAACTCATTCAGCTTCCAAAAAGCACCAGTAAAGTTTCCTCAATTCATCATCTTCTTTGTGGTCGCCTCAGAATATGCCAAACTCTCATAGAAGCTGGCCAGCGTCAGTCCCTTGTGTTCTCTGTCAGGAACCTGGTGAGCAGCACAGCTCTCGGTGGTTGTCCACAAACAGAGAGATCTTAAGAAGCGTATCTGCATTGGAAGGAAAAAACCAACCCCATTAGCTTAATGCATTTTATCTGTATTCTGTACCCACAAAACTTTTTTCTTTATTGCTTTTAGAAACAAGTTAACATAAGTAAAACTAACTTAGCAGACCGAGTGAAACGGATCACTAAGACCCCTGTTACACCGCGAGGAAGGACGCCACTTCCAGCTGTGCCCAGGGTGTGACGGCGAGTATTTACGACTGAAGTCGTACACGAGATCTCAGAGCAGGTTGCAAAGGTCAACTGCAAACCGAGCAAGGTCACCCACTGCTACCAAGACCAACAGAGCAAGCACCACCGGGCCCACGTGCTGTCCCCAGGCCTGAGACATCAGCATGGAGCTCAAGGAGAGGCCCTTTGGGTCTGCTGTAAGTAGAACTACCTTGAACGATGTCTTCCTTGTAGCGCTGCAAAATCCTCTCCCAAGACTGCGGGAGGGCCTCCATGTCTGCCAGGCTGTCGCAGCTGACGCGGAGCAGGAGAAGTTTGCTCTCCAGGTACCTTCCTGCCCGGTAAGGACAACAAAGAGAAAGAGGCACCCGCCAGCGCTGCCCGGCCAGCCCCACCGCAGAAGGATACAGCTGCCGGTAGTAGCGCTCCACGTCCTGCAGCCCCTCCAGCACGTCAGCCAGCGAGGGGCAGCGCGGCCCGCGCCGCAGGGCCGCCGCCAGGCCCAGCTCCGCCGCCCGCTCCTCGTACAGCCGCAGCACACCGGACGAGCCGGCCCCCACGGCGTCCCGCACGGCCCGCAGCTCCGCCCTGCGCGGCAAAGCGGGGAGCGCTCAGCCGCGGCACCGTGCCTCCCCCCTCCCCGCCCACCGCGCCGCCGCACCGCCGGCCGCCGAGCTGCTCCAGCAGCGCCTCAGCCGCGCCG
>JAVKLA010000021.1:556873-632381 GCA_034782735.1 Sagittarius serpentarius | reverse complement strand
GCCATGGCTCCCGCGCGAAAGAAGGCTGGCGCGAGCGCGCGCGGCAGGAAGCTGGCGGCCTTCCTGAAGGACTTCGACCGCGAGGGTAGGCCGCGGCCGCCGGGAGCGGGGCGGGGGCGGGCGGGGAGCGGGGCCCGGGCCCGGAGCCGTGGGTGAGCCCGAGCCCGAGCCCTGTGCGTTCCCGCAGTGAGGAGCCGGGTGGATCAGCTGCGGACGAACGGGCAGCGCCTCGTCAAGGAGGCGGAGAACCTGTACAACATCGAGATCCTGCGGCTGCCGGTGGCGCTCCGCGAGATGAACTGGCTGGACTACCTCGGTACGGGGCGGCACCGGCACCGGGGCGGGCACCGGGCTGGCGGGGGCACGCTTTCCCTTGGGTGATGAAAAACAATGGTACTCAAGGAGCAGCGGGATCTCCTCCGGCTGCCCCCCCCTTCTCCCCCGCCCCGCAGGCGGCCCGCCGGCTGCTCGGCAGCGCTGCTCTCTTTCTCTGAGGCTGCTCACTCGCTGCCCAGATGACTATATTGTGCTGGGTTTTTGCATCCTAGTGGTGGCGTATTACAGCATGTCTGCGTGTACTGTATTGGCTGCCTTAGAGATGTACTGATTTTTTTAAAAATACTTTCTTTTTAGCTAAAGGAGGAAGCAAAAAGGTATTGGAAGAGGCAGCAACGGTAGGTATCTAGCATAAATACTAAGCTTTTCTGATGATGTTGGGTACTACTGTAGGAAATGAAGGATTTCTCGAGTCTGTAGGAGCTTTGCAGTAGCAGAGGTTGCACAAATACTTTCACAAACGCTGCTTTAAGACTTAACAGTAAGAGACGCCTGTTGTATCTGATACAGGATTTGTGTGCTCATGCTGCTCCTTGTCGGTCTTGCTTTACATGCTTGATTTCACTCCCAGATCCCTGAGAGCACATGCACTTTTCAGTAAATTTAAGTATTTCTGAATTAGTTGAGCAGCAGGGTTGTAGGCGAAGCACACTTGCAGCTGCCAAATAAGGCATGTTTGTCCTGAATGGCATGCAGACCTCACGCGTTGTTGTCACCTCCGGAATAACAAGAATGGTTCCAGTTTGAGCACAACAGAAAACATTGAGGTATTCTTGCTATAAAATAATTAGAGATTTGCTCTACAACTTGGATTTCTCAGAACCGTATGCTACTGATAATCCTAATGGTGCCATGACTGTTTTTTTATTTTTAGGCAGACTTGGAAATAACAGAAATAAACAAGCTAACGGCAGAAGTTATCCAGACTCCTTTGAAAATCATAAAGAAAGGTTGGTTTGTTTTAAGCACTATGACGAGTTCAGTGAGGTGAAACCATGTCATGGTTTACGTACTATGAATAATAATTCAGTTCTTTCTTACATCTCTCAATATATTTAAAGATGGGAAAATAATCCTGCTTTTATCCCTGTTGTCTGCAGTAGCTCTACTTAATTTTATTAAAACACTTAAAATAATTCAAAATAGTGCTCTGTCAACCATCTGGATTACATTGGAATTTGGATTTCAGAAGCAAATTGTTGCCAGAAATGCTTGTGGCTTTTTACTCTTTACCTCTGCTGCTAGCTAATAGTATAACTATTAATTATTTTCAACTTAGATAACACTTTCTCTTTCTAGTGGAAAAATCAAAACAGGATATTGAAGCTATTGAAGAAGAATCAGAGCCTCCTTTGCTTCCTCTAGCAAAGAAAGCAAAACATGATAGCCAATGTCTTCCAGAGCTAGAAGCTGAAAATGTCAATCCAAGAACTGTAAAGGTAAGTAGTGATGACTTTGTGATGACTTTATTCCAAGATACAAAGTACTGACTGAGATGATGCCTATGATAATATAGCTCTTCAGGGTACTTTGAGGGAGACTTCAAAACAGGTATCGTTTCCTGAAATGCCTAGCGATAGGAGAAGGTCACAGAAGCTTGTAGGGTGTTTGTTTCTGGACTCTTGTGCCATAAAAAGGAGCCTATTGAGCCAGACATTTTGTATGGAAGCGTTTGTTGTGGACTCACCTGTCACACAAGAGTGAAGTAACTGTTTTGGTGAATGTGTGTTTCAGGTGAAGGCATCCACTAAGAAAGTGCCTGTGTCCAGGAGCAGAAGAGCTCCTTCAGCAAGAGTGAAGCGCATGAGTAAAAGGTAATAGGGGATATCTTTTTTACTGGATTTCAGAAATGGAGCATAAGTGTATAGTGCTAATGTAACTCTTAAATGGAATGGAGTATGGTTTAGTAGGCTGGTTGATGTAGTTGTGCCATGCTATAGGAAAAAATCAGTGATCTGAAAGTAAATGAAAGATAGGCAACTTCTTCTCCTGTGCTGACCAGCTATCCCTAGCTTTGGGGTTTACCTTTAATGAGTAAGAACCTCTGGGTTTCTGTGGTGATAACCTCATTCAAGTCTTTGATAAGATAGTGCTTCTACATTTGTTAAAAGTGTTCTTATGAGCAGATGTTTATTTATTTCCCTTTAACAGATCAAGCAAAAACAACTTCATCACTCCAGCTACTGGTAGAATTGTCGATCTCTGTGCTCGAGGAGGTACCTCCATGGTCACACCCAAATTTGATTCCAGGTTTGTATTCTGTTAAATTCCTCTGTAGATCTCTTATATAGGGGAGTGCCTGGCTGTTTGCTTTACATACATATCTGTCATCTATTTGCAACATAATCCTTAGTGGCTTTTTGAACCCAGAATGAAAGACTTTTAGTCAAAGTGCTTTGAGCAATTGCATTGAAATCGCTCACCTATAACTTTTTGTTTCAGAATTTTCAAGACACCGGGTTTGCGCACACCTGCAGTAAATGAACGTGTTTACACCATCTCTGCCAATGGCAGCCCGCTTGCTGACAGCAACGATATCTTCATTACAGTCCCTGTTGGAGGAGGGGAGGTAAATCAGGAACTTTAATCTGTAAAATCTATCCTGAAGGGATAGCCTGTATCTTCTCGGGTGACTTACCAGTTTCAGGTCATCCACTCTTGTCCCTTTAGTTGTGCCACTGCAGTTTATCAGGGGATTGATCTAGCTTAAAAAGAACCTTGAAAGATTTTTAGTCAGAAGTGGGAGCTGTTCAAGCTCGTCAAAGCAGAATGTAGAATGATGTTTTGCTGTGCATTTAAGTAGCATTTAAAGTAGCTTCTGCTGGCAGTAACGTGTTAATGCACTGCAAGGAAGGTATGAGATGAGCTTCTGGTCAAGCTGAATGTAGTTCTCTGCCTGTCTGTGGTCTCCTAGTATGCTTGGATTTTATTTACTTTTATTTTTTAGTTTTATTTTTTTATTCTGCTTCCGGCTGCTACAGCTGACCAAACAGAAAACCTAAGATTTGGGTTTTTTTTCACAGAGCATTCGTTTAACAGCAAGTGATTTGACCAAGAAGAATCTTCTTCATCTGAATCCGGAGGCCCAAGGAATTATGAAGAAGCTATCGGTAAGTCTATGTATTTTTGTCAGTTATGACCTGAAGTTGTAAGGCAGCGTTGTCACTCTGTCACTTAGTCACTGGACTGTTCAGCTGTAATAGAAACTTCTTATTTTTTCCCCACTTGTCTTGTATTTTGAGAAGGGAAGGAAGGGGAGTAGCTTTACATCACATCTAGGTTAATACAAACTGTGGATAAACCATGCACTTCTTGAAAAAGAACTATTGTCAATGTTTTGAAAAACTGAATCAAAACTGAAAGTGTCTTCTACTTCAGGCAGAAATTGTAAGTGGTTGTGGGATATAATAGCATCTCTCAGAGTACTGACTAATTTCTCTTTCTTTCTAGGTTCGTCTCGCACAAGCTTGCAGTGGTGCAAAAACCCACAGATGAAACCCAGTGAACGTTGACATCCCTCTGTAAATACAGAATGTTACATTTAGGACTGCTGCCTTTAGTTCTTGTTCTAATTTGTGTCTTCCTTCCATTAATTTACAGAATGGAAGTCAAAAACTAATTTTTCTACCTGTAATATGTAATGGGATTAGAATAGATTTGCTTTTTTTTTTATTCAGGAAAAAAAATGCTTTATTTCCTATTTGCTTTAAGGTTGAGACCAAGATACAGTTATCTTAGGCTTGCAGACCAGCAAGCTGGGCAGAAGGGCTCTTCTGGTGTCTTGCAGAAGACGTAAGCAGTGGACACAAGTGACTGGAGTTCCTATCTGCCTGGGCAAGGAAAGCAACAGATCAGATTTGTTGCACTTTCTTCCAGGCACGTCCTTTCTCTGCAAATGTGCTTAAAAGGCGATGACTATCTCAGTATAGTACCTGAGATACCTAAAGGCAAGTTACTGGTGCTTGGGACCAAATGGAAAGCTTCTTGTAGTTCATGATGCTGCCATGAATAGCAATCCTTTTGTTCTTACAGCAGCCATTGTATTTGTAACTGGCTTTGAGGTTTTTATAGTGACCTAATGCATTTTATTGTTTTTAAAGAAATAAAAGATCACAGGCACTTAACAGAATCCATCAGCTAGACCGCTGCTTAACTAGATTACTAAGAGTAACCTTAGAGCTACTGGAGTGTCTCTAATGTGAGAGAACTTTGCTTTTCCTTCACCCCCTTCAAAATCTTTAGGAGAAGCAGTACTCCTGGAACCAAGTACAAACAGGGAAGAAGAAAGCTAGGACTAGTCAAAACATTGTTCTGCCCTTTCTTCTCATCTAAATTGAGTTGATTCAGTGCATTTCTTTGACAAAGAGCCGTATCCTATAAATGCTGTTTGAACAGGACAAAATTAACTTCCTTAGTCATTAATGGGTTTTTTCCCCCATTGCTTATAGAAAATAGAGAAATCTTCCTCCACTTCAAATTCATGAAAATTCAACTTCGAATGTAGCCTCTTGGGAAAGGGTTACTGTATGTACAGTTAACAATGTAAGCAGGAGCACTCATCTGGCATAGTACTTCCTTGCAAAGCGAAGCAGGGAAGAAGTCTGTATTTGCTTTCCTACCACCATCTTATTTTTCAACAGCCTGGAAAAGCAGAGCTCTCTATGAAGCGCTAGCTCTCTGTGGGAACATTTCATAAAGTCTTAAAATGTAAAAGATCCCTTTCACTCAAAAACCCAGGGTTTCATTTTTATTGTGAATCTTTGTAGCTGGTACAGGGTGGGAGAGGACACTTCGCTCATCTGCTGGACTAAGATATGGAATCTCTTAGAAGTGTGGTTAGCTTGGATTCCTGAAGCATTATTCTGTATGGATTGTACAACGTCAAATATGTAAAACGGCATCTGCAAGAGACAACCTGATAATCCTCTGTTTCACCAGGGAAGCGAACATAAGAATTTTAATTGGCGTGCTAAGAGAGCATTCAGAGTAAAGATCTTTGCTTCTCTAACTTTGTGTAAGTTTTTTTTTTTCTAAAAATAAGCCTGTTTCTTTGTTAGCTGGCGTACTGTCCTTTCCAAAGATACCTTTTTCTCCTTGATTTAAGCCTCTTTGAAGAGGCTATGAACAAGGATGTTGAGACTTTGGGAATTTTTCTAAGTTTGGAAAAGTTCTGCTTTTGGCAAAAGCCAGGCCTACAGCATGATTAAGAAGGAAGACTGGGAAAAGCTGCTATCAGAGGTAACTTACGCTTTGCTGTAAATCTTTGATGCAGTCTGTGGCATGGGAGAAACTTAGTAGAACAGCATTCATACATGAATTTCCTTTAAAAAGCAAGCATGTCACTGTAATGCAAACCTCAAGTATACACCATGTATTTGGAAATCGCTATTTAAGAGGTTTTGGCACCTTCTAAGTCCTGCCTGCAGGTGGCAATGTTGTAAACTACTAAGCTGCAGGTACACTTGCCTTGCTGTCCTTGTTGAATTCTGCTAACATATTAATTAAAAAACCCCAACTAGTTAAGCTGTAAATAAAACTGTAACACACTTGCTTGGGTACAGATGTGCCAGTCTAGATTCTGCTTTAAATGTGTCTTTACGAGGAAAAAAAAATTAACTGAAATGCTTAGCTAGCCTAGAAAATTCTGTTAATATTGTCTCCTTTTAAAAGCTCTAGTTACAGTCTTCGAGGCCCTGCGTTGACATGCTTGTTACACTATCAGCCGTTTCCGTCTCCCGTTTAATGCTGAGGTATGGTATTGTTACTTAGTAAATCCAGGAATTAATGTTTTTGCTAGCACTGTTCCTCTAGATTAATGAGTCTTGAGTGGTAAGGAGATGCAGGTATGACCTGGCTGCTTCCTCGGACTTCTCCAGTGCAGACGTGGAAGCCTTGTGTCCCTGCAAGCCTGCCTACCCAGCTCTCCGACAGCAGAGGCATACCTTTCTTTCTAACTCTAGATTTATGTGCTATATCTTCCCGATTCTTCTGGAGGATGAAAGGCCATATTTGTGCTATTATTGGGGTTAACACATTATTTATGCCTACAGCAGAAAATTGCTTGCAAAATAACGTTTAACACCTGGAAGAGTGGAAGAAGCAGAACCTGTAGAACTTGGCGGGGAGGGCTATGACTGCATTTCGGTCTGTACCTGTTTGGGCCGGCTGTGTGCTCAATTTGCTCTGTAGGGTGTGGAGGCAGCATAGCTCAAGGTTCCTCTTTGCAGAAGTGGTACTGCCGAAGCATGGCGTTCCCAGCACAATGCAGCCAACAGTGCTGTTCATATTCAAGCTTCCTTTTCCAATTGTCAGAGTGAGTTAATTGTATCTGACGTGAATTAAAGCTATCTGGCAGCTAATAGCTAAACAGATTCATCACCTAAATCCATTTTGCATGCTGCCTGCACTGTGTGTTACTCCATAATATGGGTAAGCAGTATTTTGTTTTTCTGCAGTTTTATTGCTCATGTAAATTGTTGGCATTGCTTCTGCCCCTTTTGCACACTGCATGGCAGTTGCATTTTGTTTAACAAAGCTGGAACCCCCCTCTTCAGTTCAAGGATTACAAGAGCAACGCGGGGAAGCTGGCTGACTTTCACAGGTTTGGGGAGGTTTTGTTTCTGTATTATTTGTATGCGAGCCTGGCTGTAGTCTGAACCGCTCTTTAAACTGAGTGATGGGAAATAAAAAGCAACGCAGGAAAGTAACGGTTCTGTCAGGTTAGAAGAGGCTGCATCCATCAGCGGCCAGAGCAGTTCAGCCTACAGAGAGAGGCTGACGTTGGCTTGTGTCATCTGAGCTGCTGCTAGGTCTGAGACACTGTGGACGTGGCTTCAGGGACTGTCCTCTGAACAGAGCCAGTCTCGAGGGGAAAGGCTAGAGGACATCGAGGTGCCATCTCAGAATATCGCTTTTGCATCAGTTCTTCGCAAGAACTGAACTACGTGACCTCCGAGGGCCTCTGCCTTGCGTTCGTAGGTGAGGCTCTGCAGAAGGAATTAAGGGCCCCATCTTTTGTGGCCCCTTCCACGAGGAAAAGTGATTTTCCTGGTTGTCATTTCAGTCGTGATGAATGCTGCCCAGGGCTGAGAGCTGTGGCTTTCTTGTAGGAAGGGTGGTTTGGGGAGTAATGGCCGTGGTTTGCTGAAAGATTGCTGAGCACTGACTTTTTAAGATCAAAACTCCTGACCTGAACCAGAGCTCTTCCAAAATAAGTTTCCCTTGGGACAGAGCAAGCTGCAGAAGAGAGGCAGTGGTACTTTCAGCAGCACAGACACAGCAGGGAGCAAGCGAGGAGCAGGGCATGCCTGTGTCTCACCACGGCTTTTACAGTGCTGGATAGCTACAGTCTCGCAGGGACAAAAGCATTCCTGCCTTCCCCTGGCCGGCTGGCGGGGTCCCAGCTCAGGCTGCCAACCCTCCAGGCAGGAGTGCCCGCTCACGCCAAGCGGGTACAGCAGTACGCTGCGTGCTGGGAGGATGCTCGAGAGTCTCGGTGCTTGTGCTACAGCTTCGCTCTGGGTGTGAGAACTCCGAAGTTCAGCCCAAATTCCTAATGGAAACGTGAAACAGATGATCTAGAGAAGTAATGAGCAGAATAGGTACCCAGCGGTGTACCTTCCCCAGGATGTGCTGACATTGAACTCCCCCAAAGGGACTGTGTTAGATAATGATCCTAATGGGTGGCTCTTCCAGGCAATTTGATAGATGTGCACTATCAAGCATTGTCAGAAATAGCTCCGTATACAAAGAAGCGTTTATCATCATGGACACCTTGCAGGTGGTCACTGATTTTGTGACATTGTAAGAAATAAATAGATAACAATTCCCTGCTTGCTGATAGAAGGGATGATAGTTTAGAACAAATTAGAGCTGTCTCTAGGCAATTTTTTCACACAGGAGTTTTTGAATTGAAGGTGCAGGACAGCACATGGAACTCCTCCAGCTGAGCTGTGTAATTCCACCAGAAATCCATGTTTCCCGGGTCAGCTGAAGGCATAAGAAGGGGGAAATATTCCTCAGCATCACTGAAAGATGCATGGAAGAGTTTGTAAGTCCTTTCTCTTCTCTAAATTAAAGCAATTAGGAGAACTGAAAATTCAAAGGTGAAATGCATGTCTGGAAACGCCTGCCATTTTGGTGAGTTTAGTTGAACAGGCTCCATCTCCAAATCTTATGTTCAGTTGTAGTGTCTGCAGCTAGCAGTAAAGATATTCTGCACACCAAAAATCCATCCATTTGTGGAATTTGTGAATCACTTTGAAAAGAGAGATAAGTCTCAGGTGCCAGGGAAATAACAAGAAAAAGCATTATTTACTTGATCAATAGGACAAATTGTCCTAGTCAGAGTGTGCACAACCTGACTTTTCAGTATGAGTTCCCACATCTCGGTGAACCAGAGGGAGCTGTCGGGACCAGTGAGAGGTTCAAGCTCCTAGTGTCAAGTCGGTGATGTGTGATACTATTCCCTTCGATAAGGACTCAGCTTTCAGTGGCCTTTCTCGGTGGGGACGGGTGCTCTCTCCACTCCCATCCCAGCGTGCTTTTGCATGCCGCCTGATTGCAGCTGGGATGTTACGCTGGCTCTGCTCTAACTTGAATCTTCCTTCCAGCAGCTCACAGCCGAGGAATGTGGAGTTTTTAATGAGGCAAAAAGATAATCTCCATCAGGGAGATGAGTCCGTGGATCCCGGGTCTGCTGCCAGCTGTGTTCCTGCCTGGTCCGTGAATCGCAAGATGTGGCCAGCTGGTTCCTCACCTTGCTCTTCACCCCGCTTCTGCAGAAGGGCGATGAGCTGTTTGGAGCCGCAGCCAGCGATGCTGGTGGCTGTTGGCAGGTTGCAACGCAGCGATGAGGAGGCCCAGCCAGTGGTGGTCCTTGGCACAGTGTTGGGCTCCGGTCACGCACAAGTAAGTGGTCTCCGCACTGAAGAACTGCGCCTCTACCCATGGAGAGAGAAGTAACGGATAGCACAGAGGTGAGCACAGGGATTCAGCTCTGCAGCTGCCTGCTGTGGCTCATCAAACCTCTCCCTCTGCGATTGCTGACGGAATGAATGCTCTAAGAACAGAGTTACAAGGCTTGAAGTACCCTTCATCAGGTGGGGGCACAGCCTGCCAACGCTGCCTAAGCTTCTTTAACTTTGCTTTTTTTCCCCTCCTTTCTTTCTGGGCTTTTTTTTTTTTTTGGTGGGGGTTTTTGGTGGGGGTTTTTTTGTTTGGTTGTTTTTTTTGCTAACTGACAAAGATTTAACATTTAATTAACCTGACTGACATCATTTAGCAGTTGGGCACTCAATTAGATATAATGTATTAATTAGAAGACGTGAGTGGTGGTGGGTTTTCCAGGCTGGCATCTCGCCGCAGGGAAGCCGAGCTGCGCAGTGTTTAACGATGCCCGCGCTGCTTCGGACAGCCGGGCTCTGCCCATCACCATCTGCCTAATGCGACGTTCCCTGGGGGACCTTTCAGCTGATCCCGTATCGCGTGTCACTGTGTGTGACAGGGATTCCAGGAAACAAATCAAACACTGTTGTTTGCCGTGGATTTAGCTGCAGCTTGTGTTCCTCTAATTGATTGTGCTGCAGGACTCCGGGTGAATCCTGGAGGCGTGCGGTGGGGGAAGAGCCTTGCTGCGGTGCTTGCTTGTCTTCCCACACGCGTGCACGCTCAGAGGCGGGACGGGTGGTCTCTTGGCAAGTGCCCGATGGCTCAGCAGGGAGGGGCACATTGGTTGGCAATATTCAGTCTTGGGGAAGTTGTATAAGGAGCCAGAGGGGCTGTAGCTTAGCTTCTGGGTAGGAAATTTGTTGATCATACAGACGAGTTCCCAGGAAGCTGCGCTGCTGTGTGGTGAGGTCCCTAGGAGCAGGGGTTGCCCCGTGCGCCGTACCTGCTCTCCTCTGGTCCGCCGCTGTTACTCCCGCATGGCCGCGAGCGCGGCCGTAAGGAGGATGGCGTTGGGTCACAGCCCGTCCCTCCGGGTCCTGCCAGCAGCCGACTGGCAAAAGAAGGAGGGTTTTGCCCTCCCTGCGGCAGCGCCAGCCTTCGCTGCCTGGATCCGAGGGTCCGATGCCTCCGAGGACAGAGGGGAAAGCCAGTTGCCCAAATAGCCCAGTCCTCTGGAAAGGGAACTGTGAGTCCAGCTCCCCTCCGGCCGCGGTGCCGTCCCCGCAGGGCGAGAAAGGCGGGTGTGCTGCGCACCCTCCAGCAAGGTGAGCCCTTTCCTGAGGGGTACATCAAGTATTTCCTTCCGTGAGAGGTGCCACGAGGCAGGCTGGGTCTTGGCTTTCACAGCCTTGCAACTGAAAGTTTGAGCCTGTCAGGAGACCAAAATAAGTATATCCAATTTATTCATAGATGGTAGCTTTCTTAAAGGCAGGATTTCTTTCACAGCTGTGCTGCAAATCAGATCCATGTTGTCCAGTGAATCTCATTTACAGCAAGATAATATGAAAACTGATGTGGCTGGACCTCGTCGTGGAATTGCAGGGTGCCACTGCTCGGCTATGGCATCGGAGCTGGGGAAAGCATAAATGTCCTCTTAAAATACAGCGGTGGGAAACAGAGCTTACAGGGTGCGGACTTAAGAGCAATTTCATTCTTAGCTCTGATGAGAGCAGCAAAGAAATTCTCTATTTATCTCAGAAAATTAGTGCCCGTAAGCCACAGAGCTTTACACTCCTCTCGCCCAGAAGCATTATTACACTGAAAAATGGGATTAGACAGAATCGCTAATTTTAACATCGCAGAGGGAGACCAAAATCCCAGGCACCCTCCCTGTCTCTCCAGGGAAAGATTTATTGCCTGCTGCAGTGTAATTAATCTAATTTCCCTTAATAAGGGCGAGACAGTTAATAGGAAAGTCATGTCCTCAAATTCAGTTGCCATCCCCAAGCCTGGCCGCACCGAGGAGCACAGCCCCTCACCCCAGCGCCAGGCCCTGCCCGCACGGAGCTGCCTGTGCCTCCAAAGGAACCAGCAAAAGCCTCTGGAGCCCAGAAGTCACCACGGGAGAGGGCAAAGGGAAGGCAGCGATTCCCTCTGCCCCATGCGCAACACCCCCCGCTCCCAGGGGAGCATGCCCTTGGGCTTGGGCTTCTGTCTGGGGGTCTCGGTGAGGGACGCAGCCCTGGGTGTGCGCACGGAATCGCTACGGGTGCAGTTACACTCGTGCACGTCTGCGGAAGAGGATACTTGGAGGAACAGGAGGGTGTGAGGTGTTCAAGGCGTGAGAGCATGCAGGCTCTGCTCCCCAGCACCTCTGGAGCAGCAGCCATCGCTGCTGAAGTGCTCCTGGAGAGAGCACCTTGAACTGCAGCCACGATTATTTTCATTAAGAGAAAATATGCCCTTGCAATCCGCTGTCTGTTGTCTTCTGTTCTACACAGCTCTGCAGCAACTGCCTGAGAGCAGATTTCAAGGGGAAAATCAATAGTTACTAGTTATGGGTCTATCTTCCTTATAAAGTACAAACCATGCTGATTTTGCACAGTTCAGGGCTATGCTGAGCAGGGAAGCCAACATGTTTCATACACAATTTGAAATTAATTCATTTGCTGTGAGGTGGTAGCTGGAAACGTTAATAAGCTCTCAGCTGCTGTTGCAGCCCCATCCCCGGGCACGGGCTCAGGAGCCCCGAGTGATGCTGGGACCTGGCTACAGCCCCCAAATCGAGGGGATGGCGCGGGGGAAGTGACCGCCGATCCTCAGTGTCGAAGCGCAATGGCAGTGGAAAAGGACGATTTATCCTTGTCCTGCATCGCTCATAAAAATAGCACTGGGGGGTTGAGCACTAATTGCAGCTTCCCCCGGCCAGCTTTGCAGATTACAGGCAGCATCTGGCAGCTCGGGCTGAGGCAGGCAGGGAGCTCCTGGGAGGGCCTCATCCGTGGGGACAGGCGCTGGGTGTAAGAGCCGGCCCACCCCTAGGCACTGCTTGTCTGGGGCGGAGGGCAGGCGCGAACGCTGGTGGAAGGGCGAGAGGCAGGAGCATGTCGCGGGGCAGGGACCCGCCGCCGGCTCGGCGGTTCCTGCAAGCGAGCAGGCAGCGCAAGCCAGATGTCTGTCCTTTTCCTTGTCCCCGCTTGCATCGCCGGAGCCCGACGTGCCTCTTGTACCCACCATCCTGCCGTCGTCCTGGCCGGTCCTCGCCCTGACACCCGGCTCGTGCGGTGCTCAGCCAGGGCTGGTCCCCACGGCAGGGACGGCTCCCAGCGAGGGGTGACGGCAGAGCCTTCTGCCCGTCTGTGCGTCTGCTGTTACGGCAATTATACCCGACGCGGGAGATTCTTTGGTTCCCTTTAGGAAACATGTCTGCTGTGCTCTCTTTCCAAACCTTCTCTTCTGCAAAGGGCCTCAGTTCACCTTCATGAAGAACACTAATTACAGAGTAATTTGGTGTGATGAGCATCTGCAAATGATACCCTCTGTGAGCAGTAAGTGGGTGTTCCCCCTCCCCCCCGCCGTTGCTGCAGCATGCATTAGCGATGGGGGCGTAGCTCGCGCAGTTCAGCCATCCTCTGTGTGTGCAAACGGGGAGGGAAGAGCTGCCTCGGGTGACCCCATTTGTGCCTCTCCCCACTGTCGGGTGCCTTTGGCTCATCCACACAAACGGCGAAGGCCGGATCCAGATCACTGTGTGGGTTCATGTTTCCCAGGTGCTGGGGCTCTGAGCAGCCACACCGTTCGCGGGAAGGGCTGTAATCGGGAAAGGTGGTTTTCTCTGGAGGAGCGAGGTGAGCGAAGCTCAGCAGCTGGAGCTGGACGGACCCCGAGCTCCCGCTCCCAGCACCGGGGAGGTTCAGCTCCTCGCTGCCGGGGAGGCGTGGGAGCTCGATGTACCCCGCCGTGGGCAGCAATTCACGCAGCAGGGAACAGTCGGGCTTTAAATCCCAGCTAAACAAGCGATGGGCTGAGTTCATACCTCGCAGCAGGGGTGGCAGCTCCGGCTGTTCGCCCCGTTCAGCTGCCGTGGCGGCGGAAAGCCCGCTGCGAGGGGCTGAGCCAGCGCGGAGCCTCTGAGCAGCCCCTTCCTTTAACCGCTTGTGGCTTTCCCGAAGGAAAAGCTGCTGCCAAATGGCCGAGGGCCAGGAGCCCGAGGGAAAGGCTCCCGCTCCCCGCTCGGTGCCAGGCCAGCATCGTCCCTTGAGCGCTCACGGCGCAGCCCCCTGCCTTGCGCAGGGCTGACGGCGTTCGCTGAGCCCGACTGGCACCCTGCCCCTCGTGGGGGGACACGGGGCGGTGTGGGCCCACCTGGCACCCCTGGGGAGAGGGCCTGGCCCCCCGCCCTGGCACACCCAGGGAGAGATGCCCCCCCACCGGCTGAGGCACCTGCGAGGAGGGGGGGAATCCAAACAGGGTGCCGGGGGGGCAAGCTCTGCATCTGGTGCTGTCAGACGTTCCCGTGTGTTGGCTCACTATCTCCGGAAAAGAAGTTGTGAATTTTCTCCCTGCTTGTCCCCAAAACGGTCTGAGAGTCCGGAGGCAGGGTGGCGGGGGACGGTGAGTATCGGCAGCTTGCAGGTCGGTCTGCCTCCCTGCCCACCGCGCGGCAGAGCCGGGGGGCGGTGGGAGAGGGGCACGAGGAGGGCTCTGCTTCAGCTGGAGAGCTGATTTCCTACCGAGGGTGACCTTGTGGCCTGGGAGCCTGGGAAGCTGGATCCCAATGGCACTTGATTGATGGGATCGGAGGAGTTGTTCTCCCTCAATGTCAGTCAGCCCGCCTCTGCTGGCTGCAAATGAAGGTGCAAGAAATTGGACAGTAATCAATGCCAGATGGAAAACGCAATTGAAAATGCCTTCTGACTGGAGCGTGTGGCCCGGGAGGGAAGGTTGGCCAGGGCGGCACTCGTCTCATGGACACCCACAAACGCTCCCGCTTTCTCTTTCTGCTGCTCAGTTATTGCTCACAGATGACGGGACATGCAGCTCCATAGGAACCTGCCGGACAAAGAAAGCGCTTGCCGAGAGCTGCCAGCTCCGGGTCCTGCCAGCTCCGAGCGGCTCTTGCAGAGAAAAAAAGAGATGCTGTTACCCCACCAGACAGAAAGGGGCAGAGATCTGAAGTGCATTAGCTTTGCACTTTACAGCAAACGGTGCAGAGCGCAGTCACCCTTGCAGCGGTGAGAGCACCATGCAGGCGCGCAGGGAGCAGAGCTGCCCACAGTCTGCGCTGGAGCCGCCGGGCATCAGCAGCATCCCAAGGGACCGGGGCAGCAGCAAGGCCTCTCTGTGCGAGACATTGCAGCACAGCCTCGGCAGAACGGGAACCTCCAAGATGACGGGAGCGCGTCTCCTCCCTCGTGGCCGGCATGGCTCAGCCCTCTAAGGCAGCTCAGACAACAGAAGGGAAGTCGAGTGGTGCTGAGCACAAATTACAAGGTCTGCAGCGCTCGTGCATGAGCACCAGATTAATTTACGCGTGAGCGCCGAATTACTTCATACGTGAATGCCCAGCTAGTTCAGACGTAAGCGCCCAACTAGTTCCCACGCGACTGCCCTGTTAGCAGATGCCTGAGGCCCGCGTTGGGCATGCACGGTGGGGCAGCGGCCGGGGGCTGCCAAGGACCCCTCGGGCATCGGTGTAATGCGCCGCTGCGCACCGGAATGCCAGCCTGGCAGAGGAGCCGGCGGCTCCCCGGTGCAGGCGGATTTAAGGGCGGGTGGCCTGAGGGAGAAGGAGACATGCGGCTGGAGACGCTCCCTCCGAGCACCAAGGAAAGCTGCCGCGGGGCAGGTTTGAGCCGGGGGTCCCAGCCTGCGGCAGGGAAGGGGCCGCTGCCGCCGCTCTGCGCTGAGGAGGCGCCAGCTCATCTCTGCAGAAATGGGGAGCACCCAGGGTGCTGCCTGTGGGCGTCCCCTGGAAGGACACATCCCAAGCCCGTGCCAGCACAAGACAAAGCAGTGACAAGGCTCCACCTGCTCACTATAAATAAAAGTCCTTGCAAGAGCGAACCAATTTCCCCTGCCCTTTGGGACAGTGCCGACTGATAGTAATCCCATCATTTTTGGCGAACAACCCAACCTCTCTGGTGGTTTTTTGCTTGTTTGAAGAAGAAGGCAGCTTGCTGCGAATGAGTTACAGGTTCATTTTCTCATCAGATATCCAGCTCACCTAGAAACGAGGAGGCCCAATGGCAAAGAGAGGAGGGAGGACACTTCGGAGACAAAGTTTGATGCTAATAGCCTACGTTAATTGCCGATTGTTTGGAGCGGGATCGTTGGAGCCTATGGCTCACTCCCTGTAATGACATCTCCCGCCTCAGACACCTTACCCATCTGGCACTTGCCATCTGTTCCCCACAGCCCTCCCAGCCTTATCTAAGGTTAGCAGCAGGAAGTTTCTCCGTGCGGAGCACTGGAGCCCCGGGAAGGGCGCTGCCTGCTGCTGCGCAGGAGCACGAGTGTTTTCGGAGGCCAGGTGCTCACGGTGGGCCCTCGCACCCTGAGCAGAGCATCCCTGCAGACACCTCCTGCACGTGTCACCCCCTACCAACTAATTATGTCGAAACACCCGGGGCGCTCCCCAACCTAACGCAGCTGTTAATGTCTCCGCTGGAGACCCCTGCTCCTGCCCCACTGCCTGCGCTGACTGCGAGTGACCCAGCCAAGGGCAGCCACCCCCTCCCCCAGGGGGAAGGGGCCAGGGTGCAGGATGGGTGCACCTCGGGGAGCCCGAAGCCTCCACCAGCGCGCGTGGTCTGCATCGCGTCCGCCTGGTCCGGAGGGGACGCGCTGGGATGGGGGCTGCGGCTGTGCCGATGTCACCAGGTGAGAGCGGCACCAGTGGGACCCAGCAGCTCCAAAAATGCGCCCCACAGCCAGGGGATGTGCTCCCCCCCAGGCTGGTGCTGTGCAGGCAGGGGCTCGGCAGCACCGTACAGGCAGGGCCATCAGCAGGATGGGCTGACTCATTAACGGACTGACCCAGGCGGGGGCTTGCAGGCTGCAAGGGAGGTCTCTGCTAAGCTTTCCTTCTCAGTCTACATTTGCTAATGCCCTGGCATTACCTTCTCACCCCTTTTTCTGGCTAAACCTTGATGCTGCAGTCAGACTGCTACTGCTCTTTGTGTCTATTATTGTCCTTAAAAACAAAAATTTGCTTTTGGTTAGAAGTAGAAATACTATTTTAAATACAGAGCCACCGTGTTGCTTTTCCTGCTTCCCAAGATCTCCCCATGCCGACAACGTTCTCATCCTGTTTGGAGCCTGAAATTATTTGCTACAGTCGTAATTGCCTTTTGGCTCCACAGATGACTGATGACTCTTTCTCTGCGGGTATTCAACGGCAGCACTTTTCTGGCCACATGTGTGGTATCAGCAGCGTTGCAGGGTATTTCCTTTCCTGGCGGAGTGGTTCTAATCGATTCTGGGCCAATTCCTGCCTGCGAGAGTGGCAGGAGGAGGGTCTGCCTGCCCACAGCATAAAGGGGGGTGTGAGCGACCCTGGTCCTCATCGCACCTCCCCGGCTCCGGGCAGGAGCCCTGGCACCGCCGTACCCCAAGCCAAGAGGGAACAGTCACCATTCCAGCAATACTTTTAATCAGCCGGTGCAGTAAAAGGGAATCAGTCACGTTAAAAGGGAATCATAAAGCAGCTTTGGAAACCAGAGGGCCATGCAGAATTGCTCAGCTGTGTTTGTTCAGAGCCCAGCCATTTTACGGTGCCATAAACCTCCCGGCACGCGGGCTGAGGAGTATAAATCTTGCGCTTACTCTTCTACACGCTGGCTAATGGCAGGGGCACAGTACAGAATAAGACGAGCTGACACGGGGACCGGGGTGCCGTGTCGCCGTGTCCTTGGTCTCGCACAGCTACCCGATGAGATTTATTTTTTGCCGAGTAGGCAACTCTGCGCTCCCGGGGCACGACAGATGTTGCAGCTTCACCATCTCTGGAACACTCATTGTAATGCAACTTGCTGAGCTTCTCAGGCTTCGGTGATTTTCCTCTTTGTCACCAGTCTCCAGATCATGTCGCTTCTTCTTCTTGCTCTCGGCTCTGGCCCAAAGCGGGCATCGTGGCGCCTCATCTGCCCTGATATTTAGGTCTCTGCTTACCGAGAGGTTTCTTGCAAAACTGGGATTTTGCCAGAGTGGTTGTTCTAGAGGAGCCGCTGCTGCAACAGGCTCTGCCAGCAGGTTCTTCCCCCTGGGACCTGGGGTCCCTGACCGAGCTGAAGGCACGCAGAGGCACCGTCGGTCTCCTGTGCGGGGCTGTCTCCGTCGCTCCCGGTTCGCTCTCACCGGGGCTCAGGGACGGGAGGACGTGCCTGCACAGCCCCAGCGCATCGCCTCGGCCTCGCTGTGCCCACGGGGGGCTGCGGCCACCCCCCGCGCTCACAGCCCAGCGAGCGGAGAAAGGGATCCTGGGCAAGAAAAGGGCTTCTTTTGCTTCCACCCTTCCACCTGTCACCTCCCCGAGGTTTCCTGAGCGAGCCCTGCGTGTGTGCGGGGGACGGGGCGGCATCCTCCACCTGCCGCGCTCCGAATGGGGCCGTTCCGTTCCGTCCCGTCCCACGGCTCGAGGCGCGACCGCGGCTCCGCGGGGTGGGGACCAGAGCTGCCCGCGGGGACCCGCGTGACGAATTGCCCGTAAAGTTCTTGTGGGGAGCATGCACAGGCAGTAGTGGAGTTGTAATGAATTAAGTGGTGTTAAAATTGATGCAGGGCACTGTAGTGAATGTGCATGTGTTGCGAGGATTAGGGCACGGGTGTGATGAATATTGTCTATCAGCTGTGATAAAAAGCCTACCATCCCAATACATATTTTCAAAAACTAATTTAAGGCTGAAAGAGATTATTAAAAATGAGGGGAGGAAATTGTCTGGGATATATTTAGAGTCCCTTGCTAGGTAAGATGAATTCCAGAAGTCAAAATACCGCCTGTGGGGTGAAAAGGATAGATGCGGATATTGTGGTAGTTTGCGATAAGAAGACAGGGCTGAGGCAATCCTTCTGCTGGAGGCGAGTGTCAGGGGAAGGAGAGCCCTTGTCTGGGGACCTGTGTGCTGGGGACCGGGGCGCTGAGCTGATCCCGCAGCGCGGGGACCGTCCCGGAGCCGTCAGCCCTTGCTGGGGGAGCGGAGCCGGGCGCTTCTGCCGTCCCCGCGTGTCTCTGTCCCCAGCCCAGGGTCCGGCCAGTCCCTTCCTACCTCGGTTCGTTTCCCGAACCTGTGACCGTTTTGCAGCTGTGCAGGAGGGACACAAGATGCTGCAAGTGACGGTACAGGATCCCGGGGCGGGAAAGAGCTTCTGCAGAACAAAGTCTAAGAACGGCCTTTGCCTGGGGCTGCCAAGGAAGAAAACCCCAGCGCTGCTGGTGAGGGGTGGGCTCTGGTTGGGTCACTCCGTGTTTCATTCGCTTTCATTAAGAGTGTGCATGAGCACTCGTGCCCGTACCCCGAGCTGCTGTGCCAGCTTGGGTCCAAGGAGACGGCGCGCCGCGAGCCTGCAACCTGCCGCGCTCCGGACACCTGGAAATCGGAGTTTTGATCTTGACTGTTCCTCGGTCTTTCATTTAATCTCTCTGTGCTGTTGACAATGACAAGATCATTAGAAACTCAGTTCCTGTTGCAGAGCGCTTCCTCCCGTGCAGTGTGTAACCACGCGGACGATGCCTGCAAGACAAGAGGCTTAATTGTGTTCTGCCAGCATCCAGGGGGATGTCAGCGAGTCAAATTTAAAGCCAGGCTGGTTGGGGGTGGGAAATGCACCTCCATTACTCACACAGCCTGAATGAGGTTTCGGTTTTATTATATCCCGAAATAGCCGGTGCCTGGGAGGTGCTGATTGAAGCCATTTGAAAACATGACAACATCCTCAGGACAATAGGTGTCTAATCTAATGAAGCCAGAATGCATTAGCTAAGAGCTGCGTAAAGCGAAGAAAATGCAATTAAAGCATTCCTGAGGACAGATGTCAACCTATGTAGGGTACACTGATATGAAGACATCGGCAGAAGTCTAATGAAAACAAATGATCTGTTTGAAACATCCCTTTAATCAATAATGGAGTCCGAGCCACCGCCGCTCCCCCCAGCCCTCGGCAGCTGCCACCTCGCTCCTGTCTCACCGGCACCAGCACGGGGAGCAGCGTTGCTTGAGGTCCGTTTGCTTTGGTCAGAGGGCAGGAGTTGGGTCAGGGGGCTGGCTGGGGGCTCAGCTGCTCCAACACCCGCCGGGGCTCAGGCTCGCTGGGTCCGGCTGGCAAATCTAAAGCCGGGCTGGGTGGCTCGGTGGGTCCCGCCAGCCACGAGCTGGTGCAAGCACTTACCCGTGCGTGGTTACGCGGGCAGGGGCCGATCGCACTCCTGCCTGCGAGGCACCGCAGGCACGGCAAGAGTTTCATCTTTGCACCAAAACAGCCCAGGAGAGCGTCGCCAGCTGATTCCCCAGTGATTACAGGGCTGCATGTACGAATGAGGGAGCCACGGTCGTTAGCGCCCGTGCTAATCGGCATCGCCAGCAGGTCGGGGCTTTTCCCAGACAAACACCCTTCCCAAGGCTGGGGGAACTGAAATCTTTCTCGCAGTCTGTTGACAAGACAGGATCCCTTCCCTCCTTGCAGAATTTTGTAAGTTTTTGTCTCTAAATAACCACTTAAGATACCTCAGGCTGCTGAATTTTAATCAGCTCTTTTCTTCCTTATAGACTAAATCAGAGGAACACACAGAATCTTTCAGTGCCGTTAGAAATTGATGCATAGGAGCCAAATTTCAGAGACTTCCTCATCAATAACCACGGCTCCTTGCTGTGTCTTGTACTTTAGGTTCTCAGACGCTCTCTGACACATTTCCTTTTATTCCCAGCCCCTCACTGACACGGGAAGTCTGATGAAATTTTGATCTGAGCCCATACATCTCACTATCTTTATTCATCTCTTGATGCTGGTTTAAAAGGCGGCACAGAGCCACTGCAGCCCTACGTCAGGGTACACTCTCCCCTGCGCGAGCGGTGGGCGTCAGGCCCGTTCCCTCGCCTGCCCGCTGGTTCTCCCGTGGAGCGCCGTGCCGGAACGGCAGCGCGTCGCCGAGCCTCTCTGCATTTATCCGCGATCAAGGCTGTGCAAATGAGAGCTGTAATCGGAGGAAAGGCATCCTCCCGTTGCAGCGTGACCAGCGTAAACGGCTGAATAATTCAAAGCTCTAGACCAATACGTTTCTTACAAAATAAAAAAATCCCGTTTCAGTTCACCCGGGTGAGCTGCAGACTCTGCCCACGGGCAGGTTGCTGGCAGCAGGGCCCCCTCCCCGCAGCCCGGGGCCGTCCCTGCCTGCACCCCTCCGCCTGCACGGCCCCCCAGCCCGTTTTGCAGAAGGGCTGCTCCTTGGGTGCTGCCGCCGACGGGCACCTCCGGCTCCCCGGGCCGGGCTGGTTCCCAGCAGGAGGCAGCGCCTGCAGGAGCGGGGATGGGAAGGGCCACCTGCGCCCACCTCCTAATCCCGCCATCCAGCGCCCTGCCCGCTCCCTGCCCGCTCCCGGGCACTCTCCTGCCGCAGGGCACCCGGTGCCTCCCCAGCTCCTGCGGCACCCGCTGCAGGGCGCGTGCGGCCACGCTGCTGGTCCCCGTCGTGTAGCTGGGGAGCCCACCCCGGGCAGGGGACGATGCTCCGGCCGGGTGCGGGCAGAAGACCTGGCCAGAGCCTCCCCACTGCCGGCAGCTGCTGTCACCTCCATGGGCGTTTGGGTAAGTGGGAATGGAGGAAATATTCCTTTTCCTTGATCGCTCAAAGTGGATTGTGTTTCGCTCTCACTCTCTCTCAAGCTCTGCTATATTGGAGCTACATTTAGGATTTAGGTTTTCCGTTGTACAGCTAATGCACATTTGGATAGAGACACCTTCCCCTCTCTCTTTAGACTCTTACTTGTGTTATAAGTAGTAATTAAAACCACCCACTTTTGTAAATTGCTAGCAAAAGTAACTCACATCAAATCACGATTCTTTGGCAAGAGTTTAAATTGACAGTGACAAGTTTATTTCTAGAAGAAAGTTTTATTTTTGGAAGTTTGATTCATTTTCCCACATCACATTTTGATGCAGCGTGATGTGATACCTGACACATTGCATTTCCCTGCAAGTCAAAGCGGAGATTTATATATTGCTCTGCTTTGTGCTGTGAGACAGCACGCTGGCTTCTGAGAGCCACCCTGCTCTTATTAGGCAAGACAATACTCTGTTAACAATAATTTTAACAGACTCGGGGAAACTCCTATCCTTTTGTGGGCAAATGTTGCAGTCATAATAGAGCTTCCTTATGAAACTATTTAAGTGGAAACCAAAGCCTGCCCCAGCTGCAGGCACTGTAGACCCCACTATGCACTTAATCATGATTAGGAAATCAAAGACATTGCGGAGCTGACTGCAATTCTCTTTCTGCCCAGCTCAGCACAACCAGCTGCCCCACTAACACAAGCACTTTGATTGCTGGTGCTTTAGATGGAAAGGACTCGGGCACTTCGGTGAGACAAGCAAGACAGGCGCCTCTGTCACGCCTCCTGCTAGTTCAGCTCCTGCCTGGGCACCCACCGCACCCCAGCGGGCAGGGGCTCCTCAAAGCCGCCGCCTGACTCCAAGCCCCTGCAAACTTGGGTGGGGTGTCTGCTAAACTGGTGTTTGGTGTGACGGTTTTAATCTTCAGCCAGCAAGGATCTGGCAGCATCTTTACTAACACAAGGGACCCTTTTTATGGGCAGGAACAAGCAAATACACCAGGAGAGGACTTGCAAGGAAAACTGAGCCTGACCCGCGGCCGCTGGCTGTGCAGGAGCATCCACCTCGCAGCAGGAGTGTGACAGCATGCAACGCGACCGACACGTGAAAACCCCTTGGGTCATAGACACACACGCCTGTACAGACAGCACGAGGATAAAATAGTTCCTTCGGGAGTCCTGGTGATGAAATGGTGGAGAGGGAATGACTGTCGCCGTTCCTCACGTGAACTGCTGTGATGAATTCTGCTGCTCCTTCAAAGCTGCATCGTATCTTCACTTAACTCAGCGTTTCCCCGAAACAGCCATAGTGAAAGCAGGCTGGGTCCCTGGGCCTGTTTTGCCCCAGAGACGCACAGCACTACCGCTTTACATACCACTTACTTACCCTGGGAGCTTGTCTTTACAGTCACAAACTGCTATTTATCGAGTGCACCAATTGCCGTTCTCCCCGAGCACCTAAATCTCACAAAAAGCAATTTCATTGCCCTGTTAGTCTCTTCATCTCCTGGTGTTTAATAGAACTCTCTTAAAAATATTTAACAGCATAAAACGCCCATGGCTGGGTGCCGTCCCCATGACTGCCCGGGGAGACTGCCCCGCCGCCTCCGTGCTCGGGACACCAGGAGCGCGCTGCCCCGCTGTGCTCTCCTCCCCGGTCTCGCAGCCACGGGGGCTTTATAAGCAAGCACCAGCTGCCAGAGGTCCCCAGCCCCAGGGCCAGGCAGCCCCTGGGAGGCACCGGCAGCGGCACCGGCAGGGATGCGCCGGGTACCAGCCTCCCCACAGGGTCCATCTGTCCATCCGACACGGTGATTGCGCTGAGGCTGGGGGCTGGCAGAAGGATCAGGCCAACAGCTTTTGGTTTCCATGCTGCATTGAGACAGGAGCCTTGGGGTCAGACTGAACAGTGAAATTAGGCAGCACCTGAGCAGGATGGGGAGAGGCACTGCCAGCGCCTTGGCACAGCCCAAAATGAGCTGCAGAAGGGATCGGCGGGCGGTAACTGCCTGCGAGCTGCTGCTCCGGTGCATCGCGGCCCTCGTGACATGGTGGGACATGGCCACTTGCAGGAAACAAATTAAGCCGAGCTACCTCAACGTTGCAGTGTGTTTTATTCATTGCTAATAAACACATTCCGCAGCAGGACCCGTGCTGCTGTGCCCCAGCGTGTGAACGTGCCTGCCTCTGCCCTGACTCCTCCTGCCTTCATGCTTTTGCTTTAAAAAACAGAAGACCCGTCCAGGTCTGTGCTCCTCTGGGGTGTCCCTGCCGCCCTGCCCGCCCTGCGCAGCTGTGACAAGGCCAGCTCGCCCGCCACAGGCGTGAGGAGGGCGCAGGGGGGTGCACAGCACACGAGCACCGTGCCCGCCGCTGCTGCGTTGGGCTGGTTTTGTGATGTCTTTCCTCTGGTGCTCGTTTGGCCCGTCCAGACCTTCGCTTCTTTTGTCAGAAAATGCAAAAGCCCCACCGCTGCCCCACTGCTGCCCCACCACGCCTGAGCACTCCCTTAAGCAGCCACCTAACAGTCACAGTATTCCCCTGGGAAAGTGTCAGCGAGAACAGGCTTCACTAAAGCGAAGGGACTTGCAAGAAAAACCTGAATTGGCCAGTCCTAAGTTCTCATCCAAATGTGCAAGTTTTCCCCAAAGTGCCTCTTTTTGTAACAGATGACCTAGGGCTCCAGCCGGGATAAGATGCTGCTGCTGCTGCTTTATTTCAGCTCCATTATGGAATTTAAATACTGCGCAAGTTAATGGAGATGTTTATGAGTGTACATAAGGCAGCGAGCTGTGCAGAGAGTGAGACCGGCTCTCCACACGCTGCAGGGGCCTGGGGGCTCGTCGCAGCAGCCGGAGGGGGTGCCCGGCCTGCGACACCCCCGCCCGGGGTGCCCCTGCCGCCTGCCCCTCCGCAAGCAGCTCGCGGCTGCTCTCCAGAGCGTGGGGCTTCGTGGGAGGCAGAGCAGGCAGGAGGGTGTCCCCGACCCCACTGCCGCGGGAGCCGGCGCGGCCACCGCAGTGGAGACGGCACTCAGCCGGGCAGCACCACGCGGCTCAGCCGTGCTAAATGCTGGTGGGTGGGTAACTACTTCATCACCCGTTTGTAAATGTCACTCAGTGAACATCCACGGTCGGCGGCACCCCCGAGCCCGATGCGGCTGCATCGCTAATGAATGCGTTTGCTCAGCTGTTGCCAAGTCCCAGCACGTCGCGGCGTTTCCCTCATCTCATGAAAGTTTTATTCGGTGCGATACAGACCCATGCACGCAGCTTCTGCACCACCCCGGCCAGGCTCGCCGGCCTTAGCAGCGCAGGGTGCCCCAGGAGCACCCAGGGGCTGCCACCGCAGTGGCGGGGAGAGGCCGTGCTGGCACTGGCAGTGGTCGCGGTGCCCTGTGTGGTCTCAGGATGCCAGCCGGTCACTCAGCACCGAGGACATCTGCTTCTCCTGAGCGGTGCCAAGGCCCCTCGCCCGCTCTAGCAGCCCACCAGCTCGCTTCAAAAGTGCCCGTTTGCAGCGAGCTTTGTGGACAGTTGTGCATCACTCCTCCTGGCACAACTGATTCCTGAAAGTCTGGTCTGCTAATAAAGCAGGACTCATTAAAAATGGCCTTTTAATTACTTCCATTCTCTAAGTCAGATGCCACCCTAAAAAGCAGAGGGGGGGGGGGGCGGGTGCCAGGGGAAAACACCTTATAAGAGCTCTTCACTGTAACAGAAACAGCAGAAACTCCCTAAACAACTTCCCGTCCCTCTTCTTTCCCTCTTTGCCACCACAGGCCTGCCACCACCTTGCAGCAAGCAGCTGGCGAAGGGCACGTCCCAGCCAGCAGTGCCACCCCCACCCAGGGTGTGCTTTGCTTCCAGACACCCCGCAGCCAAAGCTAAAAAGATGGGGGCGGGGGGGGGGGGGCCCAGCCCCTGTCAGCCCGCGGGCTCTTGCTGTCGGGGCTCCGGACGTGGCAGCTTGTTGGAACGCAACAAAAGCAAGGCAGGAAAAGGGCCAGCTCGAGCTCTCCGAGATGTGGCCGTGTGGCAGAGCGTGAGCCGAGGCAGTGGCTCGGGGACTGATCCGGACCCACTGACTCAATACGGTTCCTCTGCTTTTGTCTGTGCCCCTCCAGCTGTGGCTGCTGCCCGGGAAGGCAGCCGCTGCACGGAGCGATAAGGGCTTCTCTTTGTCTGATGCTGAAGGTGCTTCTCAGCCTTGGCGAGATAAAAAGGCCAAAGACATTTACAGTTGTGTAATTAAACAGCTCCTGTGTTGTCAGCAGGCGATGGTAAGCGCAAAGGCAGCTAAGGTTACCCGGGGTGGGGGGGGCTGCATGGGTGCTGCTGGTGGGCACCCAGCAGTGTGGCAAGGCCACCTGAAGCGGGATGTGCCACAAACCCCACACTTGCTTCAGCCCCGGGGCCCCTGGGCCGGTCCCGGCTCTGCAGCGGGCTCAGCCAAGCCAGAGCTCCGTGGCTGCTCCCGCCGGACGAGCCTGGGAGAGGCACCGCTGTCCCTGCCGGCGTGACCGGCGGCGGAGCTGGACGGTGGCTGTGTCCGGCCCCAGCAAGGGACCGGGGGGGCAGAAGGAGCAGGTCCCTGCAGCCGCGTCTCTGCGCTGGCTGGCTGAAACGGAGCTTGCAGCCTCTGCTTTCATTAGAAGTGGTTTAAGCGGCTGGCGTTGGGCCGAAGCAAGGAGGAAAGCCAGAGCCGATGCCAGGCAGGCAAAAAGTCCTGAGTAGCTGAACCCATCCCCAGCAACGCTGCCGCCGAAACTTGCTTGTCACGCCTCCGATGACCATGAAGTTAATGCGTTACCTTCAGTGCATTTTCAGCTTTTGCAGTTAGCAAAAGAGAGCGCGAGAGCTGGCAATACTGCAGGCCGCAGGCGGGCGCAGGGAGACCCGGCCGTGCTGCCTGCCGCCCGGCCAGGGGGAGCGCAGGCACTCTTCCCAAGGAAAGCCTGAGAGCTGTGGGATGCGCTCCCCTTGGCAGTGCAGCCCGGTTTTCCCAAGTCGTGCGCGTGGCCGCTGCCATGCCCCCGCGCTCCCTCCGGAGCTGGCAGCTGGCTGCCCTTCCCGGGACAGCGCTCCACCGCCGGTCTGTCCATCGCCCGCAGCGCCGCTTTACGCGCTCATCAGTCATTTTGCGAAGGAAAAGGCTGACGAGCCCCATGGGGGGTTTTAGCCTTCCCCAGAGCCCCAGCTCGTGCTGACGATTGGCGAGCGGAGCTGTTAAGCGCACCGAGGCACGGCTCTGAAAGCACGCGGGGTGGACAGCTTGTCCCTTGCTCCGCGTCCCCGCAGAGCAGCTCCGCTGCCGCCGCCGCACGGCCGTGCCTGCAGGATGGCCGTCCCTTCGTGCCACCGTGCAGGCCGGAGCGGAGGCACCCGCCTTGTCCAGCCAAGGCAGGCGGCGCGCGGCACCGCCGGCAGCCCGGCGCGGCGGCTGGGAGGGCACCCGTCCTTCGCGGCGAAGTCCTGGCAGGGAGGTGGGCGCTGGGGAGGGGCAGGAGGAGCTGCAGGGTGTTGGCCGTGCCCAGCATGTGCAGCGCTCTTCTCGTGCACCGAGACAGCGGGAGATTAATACGAGGAGGAAAGATCCACCCGTCCCGGTGACGCATGAACTGACAGATCGCTGATTATGATGATAGATGGCATCGCTCTTCCTGATAATTAGCAGTCGTTCGTATCTAAACGTTGCTCTTCCTCCAGAGCCAGGCTCTTTTTAACATTCCCTGGGCATCACCTTCCTCTGCCTGTCTGTCCTGGGGGACGCGCACCAGCGAGGCCGGGCTTGTCTGACGCCACCACGCCGCTGTCACAGGAGCGGTGGCCCACCCCGGCCTCGTCAGCCATCCCAGCAGAGACGGGGCCGCGCAGCCTCTCTGCAGTAAATGTCCCGACGAGGAAGGGGGAAGGTGATGGATTTCACGTCTGAGGCCGCGAAGTGGGAACGAGGGGCGAGAGGAGACCCGGCTCTTCCTTTGCTCTCCCTGAGAGACCGACCTGCCGGCGGGGCTGGCTGGACGCTGTGGCCAGCTGCTCTCACGAGCACCATGCAATAAATGTTTTATTTAAAAAAATCCCCCCGTACGAGGCAGCACCCGCCAAGCGCTGAGCCCTTCGCTGACTGATCACTGCCGCATCTCGTGTTCAACTGTGTCTCAGCCGTAACAGCTTATTGATCCCTCCTTTGTCATGAGAGAGGAACATCCTCCGACACAGCGTGCTCTCCATCAGCGCCGGGGGTGAGCCGGGGGCGCGAGGGGGCAGGGCTGGTGGTGGGCAGCCCTCTGGGGCACAGGACCTGACACTGGCACCGCTCAGCCACGGGCCAGCCGAGCACGGCGTGATAGCCGTGCTGTTTGTGATGATTTTCCAGACATTGTCCAGAGCTAGTTTTCTTCCTCAAAGACACTGCACGTGCCAGAAGCTGGGAAGTCGATGCTGGATATACTGGACACATGCACCGTTGCAGACCAGGCTGTATTTTTCCCCTCAAACCTCCAGATCAGGGAAGCAGAATTAGGTGGAGAGAGGTTTTCTCTGGTCTGTTGTGCAGAAAATATTCGCAGTCTGATCAGCTGCATCAGCAGCAGCTTCAATGTCAGCCCATGCAGTCCATCACCGCAACAGGGCAGTCGTAAAACTGTGAGCACGAGGTTATAAAGACAAAGCTTCCAACCCCAACAGGGCAGGGAGACGCTGCTCAGTGCAGCAGCTTGACCCAATAAGCCAGAAAATCTGCCTCCGTGGAAGGCAACGCGGCAAACTGCCCAAGCATGGACCTGCGGCGGGACAGCCAGGGAATTCTGCTCCTCGGGCGGCGGAGGGGAAGGAGCCCCTTTTGTGCCATTAATTAATGCCAGCTAATTATACAGGTGTGTAACAGCTCATTTCTGGGCAACTACCTTCCTTATTTTCATTTGTTTTCGTGCTACACAAGGCATCAAGTGAGATGAGCTCAAACCTGCCAGGGCAGGCAGGAGAAGGGCTCCTGAGTCTGAAAGCCGGGACCGAGGCTTAGACCTGGGAGGGGGCCCAGAGCTGCTGGCGCCCATGTAGGCGGCCGTGGCCGTGGAGCCGCGCACGGCATGGAGCCGTGGCCAGTGCTCGCCCCGCTCCGACTGCCTTTCACGCTGACCGTTGCCGGTGCAGAGGGAGCAGCTGCTGACTTCTCAGCTATCTCTGCGAGCCGCCGCACACAGCCTACGGCGGACTTGTTGCCGTACGACACGATCTCGATTATCAACGGCTCGATTTAAGCGGCACGCCGCAGCCTTCGCCTGGCACATTCCCTGGGGGAGCTGCCCCTGCCCACCCACACCAGAGGAATGCCGCAGGGCCGAACGCATGGCCGGCCCCGACGGAGGGCGACGTCTGCAGCTGGAGACCCCCACCTCCCCCAGCACCACCCACGTCCTCTGCTGCACCCCCCCATTGTCTCCGCTGGGTGTAACCAGTCCCCCGGCAGCACAGGGGTCCCCAGCCCCCTCGTCACGGCCAGGAGGGGAGGTGTCCCACGGCCCCAGCTGAGACAGTGCCGGGAAGGTCACAGAAGAGAGGTAAAACCATCACCGTGGAGCACAGGAGGCATGAGTGCAGATAACTCCGGGCAAAAAATACATCCGCTTGGCTGCGACTTTCAATCCACTATTCATAACCCCGCTTCAGAGCTCTAATTATTTCTTTATAGTGCCAATATAGCCCTGGCCAGGCTCCTAGTGAAGACTGGCTGAATTAATTGATCGACAGAAGGCAAATAGACTTCACCCATTTTAAGCACCCATTCCGTTCCTTTTTCCTAACAGCTGTCACTGTTGTCAGCATACCGAAACGAGGCTTTTGTACACGTTCTTTGGCATTAAGCAGCCTAAGAAAAAGCAAAGAAACGTGAACTAGTAAGAGTCGCATCGAATTATTTCTAAATATTAGTGTTTGTGCCGTGCTTGCATTTAACATGCTGGCCATACACTGCTTTCATTTACTCAATTAAACAATTAATTACATGCCTTGAGCGCAGTAACTCTGCAGTGTTTTCCCTCTGCTCAGCAGCATCCCCACACTTACGCAGCAACACGTATACTAAACCGACAATTGCACTTGTATTGACAGCTCCACACCGTGAGCACGTCCAAGGTTATCTGCTCCCCTGGGCGACGGGAGGGATTCCTGCCTGCCCGAACAGCGTCTGGCCTGACAGGCCGACCGACGGACCTTGCTGTCCGCAAAACACACACGCTCTACCAGTTAAGTAATGGGGTTTTTCCCCTTAACAAAGCGTCAATAGCAAGAAACCACCATCCTGAGTTCCACTGTTGCTGAAACCTCTGCAGCAGGAGCAGAGGCTCTCATCTTAGCACACGTGCTATTTAATAACACAACGCATCATTTCACACCTTGCTGCTACTAAAACTATTCCTTACCTGACACCTGCTACCCGTGCTGAAGTGGTACTTCTCATCAGAACACGTGAAATGACCCACACAGACAAGCCAGGGCAGAATTAGTGGTTGTTTTTACTTCGGTATTTAGACATCTCATTATTGCAATTTTCAAACTTAGTTCAATAAATACAAAATTAACAAAACTGTCAACAGATCTTTATTACCATTTATTATTATTATTTTTAACTGTTCCAAACCAACTGTGATTCCCTGGAGCTGTCTGACTATAGTTCAAACATGAAATGTACACAGTGTCCCTTATGATATTATATTACATTTGTTTCAAGCTTATAAAAATATATATTGACTTCTCAAGTTATGTATTTACAGTATATAACACACGGTTAATGAATATCAAAAAGCATCTGGAGACGAACCAACTTGATTCCAGTTTTGGTTTCACGCGAGGGGGGTGTTGCAGGGTGCCGGGGATGGCAAAGCCGCGTGTCCTGCCCGCACCGCGCAGCACCGCGCTGGGCTGCGGCCGGGCTGCCCCAGGGCTGGCTCCAGCACGTCATTCCTGCCCTCGTGCTGCCTCGGGCCTTCAGTCGTCCCCAGGGCTGGGAGACACGTCCCTCGTCCCCCCTCCCTCAAGCACCCCTGCAGCCCCACGGGGTCTGATCCTGCAGGCGCAGCGCTCAGACCGGCCGTGGGGTTAGGAGCCGTCCCGACCTCACGGAAAACAGGGCACGACACAGGAGGGGAGATTCGGGGACGGCAGACGAGGGGGCTCGGGGGAAAGGGCCTCTCCTGCAGAGCGGAGCTGCGGCGAGCGGCAGGAATGGCTCTGCAGCCCCCCCAGGAGAGGCTGTGCTCTGCCTCTGCGCACCGGCAGAGAGGAACATCAAGCAAAGCCCAGAAACAGGAGGTTTCTGTATCGGGGCTGCCAAGTGCCCTGTCCAGCCTCCCAACGCTGGACACTGGGTGCGTGTCGCTGCCCTCCCAAAAGCACCCGGCCTTCGGCTGCCGAGAGGCACAGCCGCTGCGCTGCTCTGCCAGAGGACGCACGAGGGAAACGGCGTCCTGCTTGCAGCCGCCAGGCACCGACAGCCGACGGGACAGGCCAAGGGATCAGCGTTGCTTTCCAGGTGCCTCCCCTCCGTGCGAGAACGGCCGACGGTCCTGTCCGCACACGAGGTCAGCCACACGCGCTTGCTCTGCTCCTCTAATTCATAACTGGCCTCCCCTCCGCCTGAACACCCGAAATCTAATCCTCGCCTAACCGTATCTATTAGCTCCAGCAGGGCCCGCAGATTACAACACACTCGCTCTCTTTTCTTCTCGGAACAAGCCCCTTAACGCTAACGCTGCTGCAGAGAAGGCGAGGGGGCTCGGCCCGTCCCGAGCCCTTATGGGCACCGATGTGACCAGGGCTTCCCCGGAGCCAAGGGAGGAGGAAGGAGCCTTGCACCATGTCAGAGGCTGGGGGGGCAAAGAGACTGAAATGTTTGAGGCGTTCCCCTTGGCGGAGCAGCTTCAAAACAGTGTTGCTAATTAATTTAATTATAAGGCATTGACTACTTCCCCAGAGAGAGGTGCTGAGAGAACGCAAGTTAATTTTAAAATCATAACAATCTGTAACTTAATCTGCTAATTTTATTATCTTCAGTGTTGATGAGGAGCTCAATTAAAAGCGTTTATTGCTGCAACAAGCTAGGCTAGAAAGCATACTTCCATTATGTGATTTTTCTTCTCTTTCTTGAAGGAGAGGCCAGAAAAGCAAATACCTCTTGTTTCTGCTCAGTTAGAGCACGGTCCCATCCACAGAACCATGCTGTCTAAAAGAAACAGCTTTCTGAAACACCGCATCTGAGTTGCTCACCAAAGTCACAAAAGTAATTAAACACAAATTCTTTTGGGAACACCTAGAGAGACTCAAAGAAATTACACCTTCAGTTCTGATTGTGCTGGAGAACGTAGTATGGGAGCCTAATTCAGTGGGGGAAACACCAAAGACATGACTGGAAGATGGTCTCGTTTTTACTTGGAGCACTCTAGCACAGAGCGAGCACCCTACGATTACACAAGGGCACAGGAGGCTGCTCAGCTGCGGCGGGGGGGGCAGGGACCCCCACCCGCGCGGCCACGGCAGCTTCCCAAGGGACCCGCGGCTCCCAGCAAGCCACCGGCCACTGCAGCCCAGGAGAAACTGCCATGACTCTAGATAAGCGGTGCTGAGGTTTATCGCCCCAGCCAGGCAATGTTCAGAGGGACTGAGGAGCAGATCCCGGCCGCTCTGAGAGCAGCCGCGGGCGGCACCCACAGCCAGCCCCTCCTCGCATCCCGAACTTTGGAGACAGGGTCTGTTTGGGGGGGTTCAAGAGGCACGTGTTGCTGCCTGCTCACAGCCAGGTCTGTTTCCCAGACTCTGAAGCACTGTCACCTTGTCGCCAAGTCCTGCATTTCCCCAGACCCCCTCGAAAGCAGCTGCACCAACCTGGAGCCAGCCCCTCCGGCAGCGACCTCCCCGCACGGCTCCCTGCACCCCGACACGGAGGCGCCTGGAAATCCCGGCGGACAGGACAAGAGCAGGGAGATGGGGGAGAGGATCCGGAATCAAGTTGGTTCAACTCCCCGCCTAAAGAACTATAATATACTTTCTCTACAGATAAAATGTAAACATAAAGAACATACAAATTGCACTTGATCCTTGGGATCTGGCATTTCTACCAAATGAAGGTTTCTGTTCACCATTATTACTCAGTGCGACACAGCAGGGTGGCGAGTGACCAACCAGACCGGACAAGGGCCAAACTTAAAAGACAAATTATTTCCGTTAAAATCCTAACCAAGTGACACTGGGGAACGTTGTTTAAACTGCAGAGGTGGCAGGAAGGGGAGAGCTTGTTTACCCCGGACAGCAGCAAACTCCCCGGAGCGCACCCAGCACTCGCCCGCTGCCGGGCACGCGGCCGGGACAGCTCCGGGTCCCGCAGGGCGAGCGGTCCTGGCCCGAGCTCTGCACACGCATGTCAGCGCTGGCACGCACTCCCCTTAGGGTTCGCTACCGGGAGCCCAAACCCTGCGTGGGGGACGGTGCCCTTCTCCCCGCCCGCCTGCTCCGTCGGGGCTGCGGGACCCGAGAGCGGCTGGGAGCGCGTGGTGCTCGCCACGGCACTGCCTGGGAACGCCGGCACGGGGCAGAAAGTTGGTAAACCAACATTAGCTGGCACCTTCTTGAGACCACTGGTCAGTGAAGTTCAGGCAGAGAGTTTTGATCTCTGCTGTAATCAAGCTAAAATATCTGAAAAAAGGTGAAATTTTGTCAGTCTTGAGCACTCCGGGACCCAGCCTGGCCACGCAGCTGAGCCAGAAGAGCCCAAGGGCCAGCGAAAAGGAACCCACCGCAAATGAGGCTTTACTAAGCAGAAGCTGGGTCCCTACGATAACGTGTTCTGCCAAGGCCAGCGGGCCCAGGACAGCCACCGGCACCTACGGTTGTGCCGCCCTGCTTGACCACGCGACCAGGAGAGAAGGAAGCCGCCCGGGCAGGGCAGGTGCCGTGCCGGCCCCGCGAGAGGCTGCCGTAGGGCCCTTTCCTCAGTCGTCGTTTAGATTCTCATCCTCTCGGAGCAGGCTAATGGGAGGATCCGACTCGAACAGATTTCCAGCCGCACTGTGAACATCTCCCACAGCATTCATTCCCTTTGTAAATCTTTGCCTCTTATCATTAATAATTCACTTGCAATACTTACAGATGATAATAAAAGGCCTACAAAACTCTGTACAAGGCTGCAAAGACCGATTTAATTAACTAGCTTCAAGGAAACTTTTATTATTAAGCAGATGCTATTTATGTCTTCCATCAGGGATCGGGTCTGCATCAGTGGGAACTGCCAGCGTGCAAGGCAGGCAGTACTGCGCTGCGGTCTGCAGCAAAATGAAGTGCTGTGCCCTGGTCTGCCTGGATTGCACAGCAGGATTTCAGGGCCCCCACGAGCGCAATGGTCGGTTCTGCCCAAGCCCCAGCGCCCGGCTGGGGCGTGCGGTCCCTTCGGCACAGCCCCTGCAGCCACCTCAAACACCCAGAGCCTGGGCGCGCCCCACTGCAGAGGCTGTGGGGTGCGCTGGCACTGCGGCCCTCTGGCACGCACCTCCGCCCAGCCATTAACCTGCGGTGGAAAACTGACGCCCTGGCATGGCGGAGGAGGACTGCTGCCTTTCCCTCCCCTGCTCCCGACCAGGCGTGGGGCAGCCGGAGGAGGAGGAGGGGAAGAGCGCTCACCGCAGCTGAGGTGGCCCTTCCAGTGGCCAGGGGCACGCTGCCAGAGCAGGCACGGGACGCGTCCCCCCCAAAGCACAGCCATGCCCGCTGTCTCTCTGATCCCAAACCAATTCCCCAGGTTTTCATCCCATTTCTGGCCGAATTCGGAGGTTCCTTTCTGCCGCTGTGGGCTGAGTTAGCGCTGTTCATAAAACCTTTTCCCCTGCAAAAGCTTTGAAACCCAGAGAGGGAAGAGGACTCGTCCATCCGCTGCCCTGAGGCAGCGCGGACACCTCCGAGCCGGACGCCCCAGCTCAGCTGAGAGCAGGGAGTCCCCAGGCTCTGGCGTCAGCCCACGGCTCTGGGCACGCAGCAACACGGCCTGCTTTGCTCCGCGGCCTAGCGAGAGCAGTCAGAGCCCAGCACAGCCGCCCACAAAGCCGGCAAAGGCAAGATGCGGGATGCTCTGCCCACAAAACTGCAAGGCAGGAAGCACAGAAGAGAGGCTACAGCAGCAACAGATGCTTTAACGCCAGTCCTGCACAGGCCGCAGTCCCGGCCTGCCGGCAGCAGTGTGCTGCCTGCTGTTGCCCTAGTCTGTAAGTTCCTGCCCCACTGCTGGGCTGCAGCAGTAAAACGAGGGACCAGGACCTGCACACAAAAGGCAATGAAAGCCGAGAGCATCAGCAGGGCAGCCCAAGGGCTCCACTGCTTGACCTCTCTTGGCTATGGCTCTCTTCAAAGCTTTTCATTTCTTCCCCTGAAACCGTCTTGTCAAGAGAGCCTTAGAAACATTCAGCACCGTTTGCTCTGCACTTTAGTGGACAATATTTGTTTTTGTTCACCAACTGTGCTGTCAAGGCTCAGTGAAGTAACTCTTAGAGCAGAAGGGACATGGCTGGGAAACAGTTTCCTTCAGCACAGCAGATGGGGAAAGTCACCTTCCAGAAGCTGGGCGCTGGGTGTGAGCTGTGCTCCGGTCTCTAAAAATAAAAGCAACAAAAGCTCCTTGTGGGGTTGCTAGAACATGTCAGCTTGTATAAAAATACCCATGGATTTCACCAGTAGGATGCTAGATACGAAAATGCTGTCAGCTCTGGATTAAGACAGTGCGCAAACATCCATCCACCCTGTTAACCTAACTACCATGTGAAATGGCATCATCACAATTTGACTCATCTTACAAAACAGTGCTAGGGAGAGCCACATCCACTTAGGCACGCCGCACGCGCCCCAGGAATCCTTGGCTCCCCCGGCGCAGGGGACAGGAAGCCCTGCTCTCCTGCCACGTGGAACGACTTGTTTGGCAGCAGCCCAGCGATCCCTACATCCCACCTGAAACCGCAAGGTTTCAGAGATTCGGTCCGGTTTGGGGCCGGCTGGCTGTCTCCTCCCCGGGAGCGCCGGGCCAGTGCTCTGCACCTCTGCGGGGGACTGCTTCACACCTGCACGCCTCGGCCATGCATTTGGATCACCTGGGCCCGGAGAGTCTGGATCCCGCTCACGATGGTCTTCTGGTGCTCCGCCAGCGTGATCCCCAGGCTGAGGACATCTCTGCAAAACGAGCCCCGCATCAGCCAGGAAAAACAAGCCCCCACTGCAAAGTGCCCCGACACCAGCTGCTCCCAGGAAAGGGCAGCGCGGCTTTCAGACCTGCCACAGTAAGAAGTCCCCAACCTGTTGTCCCAGCCAAAGCCTGACCGGGAATCCAGGGGTAACACGAGCCTGCAGCACGCCAGGCGTGAGACGGCTCCCCACCCTGCCACCCTGTGCCGCCTGCTTAGCAGGTTATCAGCAAAGTGCATTAGATCTGACTCAGCTTTCTGGAAGGGACAGGCAACGCTACTCTTGTCAGAAACGAGAGGTTAAAGTCACAAACTCCAGCTTTAAGTCTCAGCTTCAAAAATCAGCAACTGAGATGCACAACACGCAGGCCTACCCACGCCAGCGAGCTCTTACAGACATGTTTTGGAAGATCCGTCCTCTCGGTTAGTGACGCCTGACTGTAACTGCAAAGCAGAGCTCACTCACGCTGCACCCACTGGCAGGAGTTTATAACCAGGAAACCAGTTCACTTACTGGGCTGTCATCCTGGCCACTGATTCCAGGTAGCAGTAGCCTGCAGCGGTGAAGTTGTCTTTGTACCTGCCCATTTCTATCGCTTCCAGCCACTCGCCTACGGAGCTGAAAGACGGGAAGGCTGAGAAGGTACGCTCGGTGAGGGGGATGGACGTGCTGTGGGACCTGCCAACAAAACGGGGCCGTGAGGAGGGAGCAGGGCACGGCACGCCTGAGGCGGGAAGCAGCAGGCAAAGCAGAACAACAGGCAGCAAAGCAAGAGGGTGGTCACCTGCTGCACGTGGAGCCGGGGCACGCTGGGGGCTCCGGGCTCTGCACCAGCTTGCTCAGGATGTTGTGGATGTGCGAGAATTTGGGTCTCTGGCTGCGGTCCTTCTGCCAGCAGTCGAGCATGAGCTGGTGGAGGGGTGGCTGGCAGTTCACCGGGGCGGGCAGGCGGAACCCGTCCTCCACAGCCTTCATCACCTGCAGCGGCAGGAGGGCAGAGGAGGTGAGGGGACAGGGCCAGGCGCCGCGATGCAGACCGCAGGCAAACCCCTGGGGCAAACCTCCCTCCTCGCACCCCGCCTGGGGAGCAGCAGCAGCTCCTCCGTGCACCGCAGAGCCACCTGCACACCATTAGCGATGGCAACGTGGTCATCTACCGCGCGGCCGCCGGGGACTCACGTCCTGGTTGGACATGTCCCAGTAAGGTCTCTCGCCGTAGGACATGACTTCCCACATGACGATGCCGAAGCTCCACACGTCGCTGGCCGGACTGAAGTGGTGATACTGGATGGCTTCGGGGGCTGACCACAGCACCAGGCTCTTCCCACGCTGGACAGGCAGAAGGGGAGAAAGGACGTGCTCGCGCAGCGGGACGCAGCCGGCGCCCGTGATTCCCGGGCGGCCGCTCACTGTGCCCTGCCCGGCGTCGCAGGGCAGACACCCAACAAGCCCACGTGCCACACGCGTGTTTAGTACTAAGAGAAAACTTTTGCCTCAATTTGTTTTAAAATGGCCATGCAACTGTATGCTACATGGGAGTGCGAGTCCTGAAATATTAATGGGCGAGGAGAATGTCTCTGGGAAGAGCTGATGGCATTTTATACATTAATATTTAATGAAGACCGTTTCAGAGCTGCGCAAACACGCCATCCCTTCACCCTGGCTTGCTCTCCCGTAATTAGCAATCCCCACCTCGGCATCTGCAGAGCCCTCTGGATGCAGTAGGGGAAGCAGGTGACAGACACCACAGCTAATTGTAATTAACAGCGGGGAGACCTTGACCCCAAAGCCACAGCCCCGCTGCACCGCGGTGGGAGAAGCCAGGGCTCCTGCTGGGCTCTCCATCCCCCTCCCTCAGCGGGCTGCTCTGTACCCAAGCGGCACACCAGTGCCGGGGCAACTCTGCTCGAGGGCTTTGCGGCACGACAGCCGCGGCTGAGCCACAGCTCTGCAGGCAACCCTCGCCACGTCCGGTGAGTGGGGGCTGCGCTTTGCCAGGGACTCTTCGGGACGGTAGTGCCCTCCCCATGGAGCGCACTGAGCCTGCCTCCCTGCAGCTAGGGATAACGGCTGGAAAAGTTTTCCAGGACTCTTTCTACCACCAGCCTGCTCAGAGCCGGCAAGTGACTGCGGCTCCTGGCAGAGCCTGGGCCAAACCCTGCCACAGGCTCTTCCCCCTGGGACGCCCGCACCGCGCACTGGGACACAGGCACCGGGTCCCTGAGGGCAGCGCACGCCGGCCGCTGCCTCCTTGGCACTGCCCAACGCTCCCTGCAGACAATAAGTGCTCATTTGATTGAGGAATCAATGCTCTCTAAAATATTAATGCCTGGTTAATGTGATGCGCTAACAGCCCCAGCTGATACCAGGCGGCTGCCGAGTACCAAATGAAATACGTCTTACTGCTCTGCAGTTAAAAATGCATTGACGCACCCTCAAGTGAAACGCGCCAAAGCGGCGTGCGAAAGAAGCGGGGAGGGAGAGCTGGCTCCAGCGAGGGGCTGCGGGGCCTCGGGGGCCCACGGAGTGCCTGCCAGCCCGGCGGGCAGGGACAGCCCCCCGGCCCCGCACCCAAGGGCTCCCGGGCAGCTTCTCCAAGTGCACCCAGGCACTTCGGAGACGCGCTCGCCAGCAGAGCCGACGCTGACGAGGCGTGAGCGTGAATCAAGCAGGACTTAAACTCTTAATTGAAAACCACAAATTTCATTACAAGTGATAAAACAGACAAGGAACCCCGAGGCTGCCAGGGCTGCCTCCAGCCACCCGCCGCCTCTCTGCCAGTTTGCCCAGACGTGTGGCAGGGCTGTGGCCAGGGGAAGAACGGAGCCGGACGGCTGCTGTGCAGTTCCCTGGCTAAACGCATTTGACTTCTAGCTGAAAAAGAAGCTGTTAAGATGCAGAGCCCACATTCATACATGAAGAAGGAAACAGGAGCCTAGGAAAAATACTGTTTCTGGAGCAGAATTGCTACGTCTTATTAACTCCACCCATGGAAGCTGGCTGGCTTTGGATTTGATCCTTATTCAGCATTCAGAGCAGGCTGCAAACCTCTCCAGTGACGCCAGGCCGCAGTCCAGGCGCTCCTGGCCACGGCTGTGCAATGCAGCCAGGGAGATCCACCTCTGCAGAGGTTTTGTAGCTGTTCTGTCAGCATTTTGTTTTCAGGGAACGTTGACAATAGAATTTGGAAACGCAGCTTACCATGGTGGAGAAGATGGTCTCCATCTTATCTTCTTGCGGCCGTCTGAAACCAGTTATTTTGCAAGCCAGGCTGCTGTTCACAAGGACTTTGTGGGCAGCAAGGCTTTTATGTACGTAACCCATCTCTGCCAGGTACTTCATGCCAGAGGCAATCCCCTGCAACATGCAAACGAGCTGGGTGGCTGTGAACTGTCCCTCATGTTTCTGTAAAAAAAGAGGAGGAAAAGCCAAAGGTGAGTAATGCCCAGTTCAAGGGGGCACTGCCAGCAGAGCCCGAGCGGGTGGCAGACCCCCGCAGTTACCACCGGCTCCCACAGCACTCACCCTGAGAAAAGAGTCCAACACGCCGTTCCCCATGTACTCCATCACTATCATCATGGTGCTCCCTGCACAGACAGACAAGGAGCACAGGGTGAGTCCTGCCCATTGCTCAGGCAGTTCTAACACTGCAGGTGTTAGAAATCCAGGTGCCAACCTCCAGCGCGGTCAGCCTGCACCGCCTGGCTATTAAGGGAGACCAGGACCTTATCTCAGTTTGCAATGAGCAGGGCATCCGAGGCTTTGCTGTCATTCCCAGCTGGGATCCCACTGGATCCCAGTATCAGATGCTCCTTTTATCAGGACACTGAACCGCATCAAAAAGGAGGACAGTACCACCCAGTGAAAGCAAAAGCAACCAGGTTAGCCCAAGACTCGGGACAGAAATACTTCCTTACCTTATAAAAAGGCCAGTTAAAATCAGCACACATGCTCACGTTTCTTTGGATTACACGAATATCCATTTAACTACAGCATCTGCAGACTAGTTCAGCACACACGCTCCCACGAGAGCGGGGAGCAGAGTCATCTGTTTTACTGACAGAGCCTCACTTCAGTTGGCTTTTATTAAGAGTACACAGTTTTGCTGCTAAGCCAGTCCTACTATCTGGATTTATTAATCAAGCTGTAAGCATTTTATTAATCATCAGAATGCTGAAATAGCCAATACATGAGGAAACACCCGATTTCCAGAGAGCAACAGTATTGCACCTCCAGCACCAGGTCATCACTCCAAAGCAACAGCTAAAGCACGCTGCCTGCACAGGAGCCTTCCTCCCCTGTGCGCGGCTCAGGCTGCCCCACGCCGTACAGCCCGGGCCCCCCTCACCTCTGGTGATGACCCCCTCCAGGCGGATGACGTTGGAGTGATCGAACTGGCCCATGGTGCTTGCCTCCGCCAGGAAGGAGCGCTGCTGCTTCTCCGAGCACCCTGCCCGCAGGGTCTGGATGGCCACCGGCAGCTCTCGCTTGCTGGGCAGCTTCAGGCATCCCCGGCAGATTTCTCCAAACTCTCCTGCGCAGCAGAGAGACGAGTTAAACAGCATCCGCAGCCGCGGCAGGGCGTCCCTCACAGCCTCCCTCTAGGGGATATTTTCTTTGCTTTGGGACCGTAAAGTGCATTCCTGTAGCACAAGTGATGTGTCTTGCTGTGTAGACAGGCAAGATTTTCCCATCATTAATCAGAGGATTTGCCAGTCCATAAACTCAGAAACACACGGAGCCCTGCATGGCTGCAAGTTTCCCGCGCAGAGCCTGTTTTACCATCTTCCCCCACCTTTGCTGAACACACAAGCCTTCACACAAGTTTACCATCAGCACGTGATACTGAAAACGGGTGATAATGCAATGCAATTTCTTCTTCCTCTTCCTACACCTCTAAGCCATTCTCTCCACACCCCGCTCAAGTGCCTATTTCCCTTTTTCCTAGGAAAGGAGATTAACCCCAGCCACCAAGTTCATGCTCCCTGGGCCTGGTTCCCAGCTCGGCACGTGCAGGGTCTGCTTCTCAGGGAGCAGAGCACGGCAGGGCCTGGAGGGTTTCTGCAGTCCTTGAGGCAGCGTGTCCCACTCTGCACGGCCACGCGCTAAACAGGAGCTGCCAGATTCATAACATAAAAGGCCAATATTGGCTTTACAGCAAAAAATGTGTAGCTATGAAAAGCTTTATTGATTTCACAAAGCCAGGTACTTGTTAGGTCAGCAGTAAGACAAATGCACTCCTAAATTCTTTATATTTAAACGTATTCCTGATCAATTTGCTTCTGAAAGGTATGTGGGATTAGTCTCAGCTACAAAGATAGCCTCCTCTTCTCCTCGGTGTCCTCTTCCCTTCAACACTGTCCTTTAAGCTGGTGGGCAAGCCCTTCCCTCTTCCCTTCCTCCACCTCTTCTTTTTCTGCAGCTGAATTTATCTTTAGGAAAAGAAATGACAAAGAATCATCGTGTTTCCCATGTTCTGGCACACATTAGCGATTAAGGCTCTAGGGCCCAGTGAGGGGATTTTAATTTGCTTTTAAGTTTTAGGCAGTGAAGTTGATGAAAATCAATAAATCATTAGGTTCACATATTTATAAACAGTTTTCCTGCTGCTGTCAAACTGCCCAGATGCAGATAATTGCTGATGCTTTCTGGTCTGCGCCTCACTCAGTTGGCTGTACTTAGTGCCTCGGAAAAACAAACGGGAATGCAAAATCAAGCTCCCAAACAAAATACTCACCAGCCCCACTCCCATCTCCCCACTGCAGGCACGTACTCCCCCCGAGACAAGAGCAAGAGCAGAAGTCCACACTGCCGACGGCGCCGGAGGACGAGGAGCTGCCCTGGGAGATGCCGGCGGGCAGCAGCGGGAGGGCCGGCACGCGCCCACGGTGCCGCGGCTCGGGCAGGACTGCAGCAGCGACGCCACGGCACTACCGTGGCCCCGCACGCCGGGGGCGAGAGGGGAGCGCTCCGGCTGGGCACAGCCACCGCCCCGCGGCACAGCCGCCGGCGCAGGGGGGCCGGCGAGGAGGAACTTGCCTGTTCCAATGATCCTCTCAATTTTAACACTAGCGTTATCCAGCTCTTTGGCAAAGAGGTGCACGGCCTGCATGGGGTCTTCGCAAGTGTCAGGGTCGATGTACGTTCTCCTGGTTGGTATTTTAACTGCAGGAAAGGCAGAAAGGGTGCATGAGAAAGGCTCGGCAGAGCTGCTGCCCACCTGGCCCAGGAAACACCCTCGCAGGTTATCCATCTCCAGGTCTGCTGGCAGGACTAACTTGCCACCTTTTTATAAGAAAAGCAAAAGACTTGGCTTTAAGGTCGCTAGATTTCTTGTGGGATTAAATGAACCTAATCGCTCCGCTCCACTGCCACAACCCCTGGGTGAAAGGACAGCAGCTCCTTCACTCTAGCGCAGCCTCCTCCCAGACTGAGCCTATCTGCCACCCGTGCTAATCCGAGTACCCAAATCATCTCCACTCCCAAGACCTCTAGGAGAGGTAATTATAATAATGAACAACAGCCATGTTCCAGGTCCCCTCGACCGGCAGCACGGGCAGCAAAACACCTCCCACGGGCGCCTACCATCTGCTGCGGGGCGAGCGACCCTGCCCGGGAGCACGTCCAGGAGATCGGTGTGGAACGAGGCTGACCCGCTTACAGGAGCCCTTGCAAAGCTCCGGCGGGGAAACAGCCGCCCGCTTGCTGGGGCTCCCTCAAAACCCTAGTTCATGTTTCCTGAAAACGAACAGCCAAAACAACAGCCCAAGCGCATCAGCTCTGCCCCTCGCCAGGCCCCCGCGAGAGCGCTGCCACGTCTCCTCCTCTCCCTGGGCAAGGCAAGGAGGACGAAGGACGTGTTGCACAAGCTGCTTGGCCCGTCCAGGACCAGCGCACGGGCAAACCGCGGAGCCAGATTGCTCTGGGAAGGGGCCGCACCACGCAAGGCTTCCCCTCCACCTTGGCTCCATTCGCCTTTCCAAGGCTGGGCAGCTGCTGGGCTTCCCTTGCCCTGCACAGAACACCTCGGGCAAACTCCCAAGGGCAGCTCAGCAGCGCGAGGCCCTTCAAAGCCAGGTGAAATGGGCAAGCTGCATTTGAGAAGCACGCAGGCTCTGCTGCTTCTGAAACGCTCTGCGGAGCAGAAGAGCATGTGTGCACGTCACATATGCCAGGAATCAGATAAACTCATCAATCCTGACATCTGAATTTCCTTTGACAACTGTTGTCTGTAAAATTATTGCTGCTCAATAATCAAGAGCAGCCTCAGAAAACAAAGCTGTAGTCTCATGTAGCCGTTTGAATTATTCTGTCAGCTTTTCACATACGCCCCGTGGAAAGCTGAAAGCATCCCCATTTCCTTTGGCACGGCAGTGACCTGTGTGCGGGAAGGATGGACACTGGCCTACGAAGCTGTCGAGCCCGCCGTCCCCAGAGTGCCTCCCTGTGCAGAGCCCCTGCTCTGGGATAATCCAGGATGACAACACTTCAAAAGCAAGGACTCAGGGCTGCTTTGTCGGGAGCTGGGTTATAATAGCAATAAATACGGGGATCCCCAACACAGTCGTACCGGCCACGGTGGTCAGGCTTCACTTACAATGGAAGTACAGCTCCTCGTCCCCATCCTGGCTGGCTTTGCTGTACCCACACTGTCTGCAACAAGAATGAAGATGCACACCATTACCTGGGCAGCAGCCTCTCGCTGGGTATAAAAGCCTCAAGTCGCAGTGCTCAGGAACAGAGCCCAGCCCCGCGACCCGAGGAGCCTGCACACAGCTTAACCCAGCTCCCACGCCGAGAGGCAGTGCTGCCCGTGCTCCCGCGAGCCCCTGCTGCGGGGCCTTCGCCCTCCTCCGTCCTCCTCCCCTGCCCCAGCCCCAAACCGCCACGGTCCATGGCCCGGCTGGGCCGCGGCTCCGCTCACCTCCTCCAGACCATCATGCCGATCACCATGGACACCAGCACCGTCAGCCCCGCGATGGCCACCACCGCGATGATGAGGACAGGGTTCTGCTCGCTGGAGGCCACCGTCACTGCAGGAGGAAAGCAGAGCGGGTCGGCGACGTGCCCTGGGGCAAGTCCAAGGCGTGGGGCAGCCCCGGCTGCTCCTCCCAGCGCTGACCTGTGTCCTCTAGCAAGGCTGTGGGACAAGTCACCTGCAGCGCCAGGCTACTTTTCACCATCCTCACAGCAATTCACATTCTGGCTCAGTTTTAAAAGCTCGAGCTGGTGCAATCAGACCAATGTGCAGGGCAGCACTGCAGGTCCAGACAGAGCAACCCCAGCGCTGCCGCACCGGGCTCCCGGTTTTGTTAATCAGCATCGAGGAAAGGTTCCTGTTTATCAGAGGGACATATTAAAATTTATGGCTTACAAATAGTTTTCCTTCATCACATTAATCCCTTCCCTTCTTGCTTTTGCAAAGAGGGGTATTAGAAAGCTAAATCCTATATAAAATTTTTATGGGCTTCAATTCATTCTGAAAATGTCTTCTGTGTGGCAAATGGATGCAATTTAAAGCCCTGTTAAACACAATCTGTGGGAGTCGTACTGAGCCAGCCATTTCAGGGCTTCCATTTCTAGCCAGGGTGGATTATTACGCTGAAGCCCTACCATCTCTCCAAGCCCTCTTTTAGTCAGTGAAATAAAATGCTTCTGAACTACAGTTATGAATGGAAACTGAAAAGGAAAAGCCCCAGCAAGTAACACCGATGCTGGCTGACCTGACTCAGCCAAGCGGCTGACAAGCCAAGTGCCTCGTGAGCCAGGACGGCAGCGGGGGTAAGCACTCATCTCTCTGGGGCACGCACCCAAGGCCAGCTGGATCTCCAGGCTGGCCTTGCCTCCTCTGCTGCAGCCTGTGCAGCTGGCCACCCCGTCCCTGCAGCGCCCGCCGTGGGCTGCACAGCTTCGCAGACCTGGGCGGGATCGTGCCCTCGGCAGTTAGGCCAGCAGGGACCGACGCTCGCTCCCTTCCAGCATCTCTGCGGTGGCCCCACAAAAGGGACCTGGTGAGATCTGTTCCAGCCCCAACATCGCGCCAAGGCAAAACAACCCTCCGTCGCCCTCGCTCTGCTAAGCGCTTCCTTGGGCAACGTCAGTCGGGGAGCCCAGACTCTGCCCCCAGCCCCTGCACCAGAGAGGAGCCACAGACTGGCGGCCCTCACTGATGCAGCACCGAGACGAGCGAGGACAGACGCCTCCCGAACCGGCAGGCCAGCAGCAGCAACTTTGTGAAAATCAAATAGGAGAATGCAATTAAAAGCAAGTCCTGGGAAGTACCTGCTCTTAGACCTGGAGTGGCAGAACCAGAGGAACAGAAGCTGCTCCACAAAACCAAGAGCATCTGGGGCAGGAGCAGCAGCATCCCCACAACTCAGCTCAAAGAGCCTCACGTCTGCAGGTGTGTGCGTCAGACGACGAGCCTCGCCAACACTTACACTCTGCCAGCGTCTCCACTTCAATACTAGGGCTGTAGTTCCCATAGTCCGGCGAGGAAGATGTCCGGATTTGGAAAATATAAAGGGTGCCAGGCTTCAGGTTATTGACCGTCACGGCCGTTGACGTGGTTTTCACAGTTGAGTAGCTTTGATCTCTCTGATCCTGTGAAATAATGAGATAGCAGAGATCTAGCTGGACTGACAGCTGCGCCACGGAGCAGGCACAGCACGGCTGCATCTTCGCCTCGCCTCTGGGTCCCATCAGGACAGTCTATCTAAACATAAAACCTTCAGCAGAAAGAATACGTTTACTACATGTCTCATTAATAGAAATTACTTGGAAAGGTCACATGAAATAGCAGACGGAGCCAGATGATGAGCTATGAAGACAAGCAGAGGACGGTGCGGTGGGGAGCAGCTCTGCCACCCCGCACGGCTCCTTTCCTCCTGCCTGCCCCCGCGCTGGGGCTCGGCTGCTGGCACTGTCCGGCCCCTTCCTGCTCCCCCGCACTGGCTGCTCCAGCCCTGGAGTAAACACGCATGTATTGGCACACACACTGAGTAAAGCAAAGCTGGCAGGTGGGTTTGCCAACAGTCCCGGTCCCCGGGATTTTGTTCACTTGCCCAGCAACCTACGGATCCTTCTGCTTCGACTAAGGGAGAGCGCGATGGGCAGCCCCTCCTGCAGCCGCTGATGGAGGCGGTGACGGCAGGGCGGGCTCTGCCCAGCTAGATGGCCGGTGGAACCACTGGGCGACTCGTGCCGCTTTCACGTGCCAGAGCAGCAGATCCCTGCGTCTCTGCCTCCCGCGGCTGGCAAAGCAAAACAAGCCCCAGCACCCCCTTGAGCTCCCGCAAAACTCCCTGTGCTACTGTGCAGCCGCTACGGGAGACTGTTCTCAGCCGCGCCGAGTACTTCCGAACAAAGTCCCTGGCGAGAAGATGAGGCTGGTGTTGCCACAGTCCCAGACTGGGGTTGTCTGAGGCCACTTCCCACCAGCAGCGGGGCTGGGCCACAGCCCACAGCCTCAGCATCGGCCTCTCTCGGATCCCATACGTGCGTGCTGCACCCTCGTTACGCCAGAGACCAGCCCCGGCAAGCGTGCCAGCCCGACAATCTGGCACGGGCGCAGGCAGCAGCCATTCACCGCGCCGCTCCCAGGGCCGGGGACGTCGCTGTGAAATGTGTTTTCCATTTGATACGCTTCTCCCCTTGAATCTCCATAGTTAAAATCATGGCTTTAAAAGCAAAGATTAGGAACTAAGTTGATTTTTGTGTCAGCATCAAGAGACTCATTTCGGTGAATAATTGCTAAACTATAGTTTGGACTCCCTACCCAAGCAGGACGTTTCCTCTTTTCATATGCCCTGAATATCTCGTAGCTGCAGCCCATTTGCACAGGAATTACCATCCTGGGCTTCAGCGTTCACCCTCACCCACAGATTCCTCCTTTCAAATCTATCAGATACTGAAAATCGCATTAATATGAATCAGCTTCAAGGTAGCTTGTTTCTAAATACAGAACGCCAACATGTCACCTGCACAGTTTGCTTGACACGTAATCAGTTTCATAACGAGCCTGAGCACACGCAGATAAGGTAATTTGCAGAACTGTATCATAAACCGCATTTATTTTGATTTAGAGCATCGTCCCTGCTCTCTGCCCACTGGTATTTCTTCTAAAATTCTCAACCCACCACACCTGTCAAATAATAGCTGTTTTTAAAACTAAGGGACTGCCATAAAAATGTTTGCTTGTGTCCCCTCCTGCGTGGAAGACCATCACAGCTCAGCTAAGTCACGGGTTCAGCGGCCCTCAGTCCTAAACCAGTGAAGACCACAAGGTCCAACACTTTCGCAGAGAGCAGGCTATGAATACAGGTGTAATCTCGCCAAAGATTTAGAAACCCAGTATGGTTTAGCAGTCCCTGTCTAGCTGGCTAATGGCAAGCACTCAGACCTCAGCTTTTTAACGTCCTTGAAAAAAGCCATCCAATGCATTAAAACAAAAGAATGAATGAAAATTAGTAGCTTCACTTTTTCTCCCAGGGAGACGTCAACATCAGGACTGGCTGAAATCTTGCCGCACAGACGGGTGAAAACACACACCAATTAACATAAACTCTACAAATAATCCAAATTTCCTAAAACTTGCATAAGTGGATTGCATAACACTGCTGGAGAAGAAAAGACCTTACCGGCCCCCATTTGAAGCACTCCTCTTACTTTCAGGCGCCGGTAAAATCTTCACAACAGCACCGTCCACAGACATGCACTCCCTGCCTTTCCCACCACTCCATCTTCCCGCGGCGGGCGGCTGGCTGCGACCGGGAGCACCGGCACACGCGGCACCACCGCCCCCGCACACACACCCCACCCCCCACCCCCCGCACACGCAGCACCCCGCGCTCCCGAGGGGCAGACCTGGCTGGCGAGGGAAGCACCCGGGAGTCGGCCGGGGAGGGCCGGGGCACGACCAAGAGCCGGAGCCGGTCCCAGAGCCTACCTTCTCGTAGTACTTGACCTCGTACTCGGTGCCGTTGGCAGTCGGGAAGCCCGGCTCCTGCCAAGACAAGGAGATGCTCTTCTGCTCAACTTTATCCGTGCGGATGTCAGTGACAGGAGCCGGCGCTGCAAAAGCAGAGGAAAGCAGCAGGTGACCTCGGTGCTGCCGGGGCAGAGCATCCCCCCTGCTCTGGCAGCATGTCCCGCACCCTCCCTGCGGCCAGCAGCACCCAAACCCCCCTGTGCCGGCCCAGCCCAGCCTGCCAGGTCTGGGGCAGAGCCCCGGGGACACGGCCAGCGACACTGCGTGCCACCACGCTTTGGTTCTGAACAGCCATGCAAGTACAACCAGCAGATCACAGGTTACAAAGAATTTTATCTCTATCCTCTAATTCGTTGGGGCTGCAAGTCCCACGTCGGCCCGAATGTGTTCGGTTGTGGCGACTTTATTTCTGCTTCTGCCCTGTGATGCGACAGTAAAAATTTTAACAATTTAAACAGCTGAAGAGCGTGCTGCTTCTGCAGATACCCGTTTCCTCTCTCTGAATCAGGACTGAAACAGGGCAAATTCCAGGCTGGTGGTCATCCAACGGGAGAAGATGGTGGTAAAACACAACAGCTTTGTAATCCGCAGGCAGCTAGTAACGCTCCGACCAAAAACAAGCAAAAAAACCCTGATCATACCCTCCGCCCACGGTGCTGCAGAGAGGTCTGAGCGCCGGCTAACGTTCAGTGCTCGGAACCTGCTGCTACGGATTTCTGGGAAACGCGAAACAGTCTTTGAGCAGGAGGGCTCGTAGGACATACCAAGGCTTCTCCAGCCGCCCCGGCACAGGTCAGCCCCACGCCACCCCAGACAGCTGGGAAGCGGGGAGAGCTGCCTGCCCTACCCGCGGCCCAGCACAGCCTGCGCCCCAGGAGCTGGCTGTTTAGCACGTGCTCCACGCTGAATCTTCCTCCCTGGCATGCGTGCTCCCGTTCAGTTCATCTCGCTGTGCAAGATGCACTTGCCAACTACTCTTGTTTTAACCAGGTTTGGCTCCAAACGAGCTGGCTTCTCCAGCACGCGGCAGACAGCTCACCGTCCCCAGCTACCCGCAGGCTCTCTGCCCGACGCCTTTGCTGCTCGCGGCAGCAGAGACGGGTCTGCCTGCCTCACCCTGCTGCGCTCATCCCCGCTCTCCCGGAGCCTCCTCTGACCACCTTCTTCTCCTGCCTTCAAGGCGCTGCGCCGCGCTCCGTGCCCGTACAGCTCCTGCAGCTGACAGGCAGCGGCACTGCCTGCACCGGGCCCCCGGCCCGCAGGCAGCGTCCCAGCGGCTCTGCCTCCCGCACCAGCGGGGAGCCAGCCGGACCTGCCAGACCGTCTGCAGCCCCTCGGGAGCCAGCCGAGGACACGGCCGCCCCCGACTGCCCAGAGCACGGCGGGGTCTGCCCACGGCCAGGGCTTTCACCAGCAAGGGCAGGGAGGAAGGGGCTGCTCGGGTCACGCCAGGATGTCAGTGACCTGGCTGCAAAGGTGCTGTTCAGGAAAGACGCTAAACACTTCAGTAGGGAAAACAAACTTTGCGCCTGGTGCCTTGACAAAAGCTTCTACTGGAGCCCCTTGTTCTGCCTTGGATTGATTAGAGAGAAAATTAGGATTGATTAGAAAAACTGACCTCACCAGAGGCTGAACGCACCAAGTAAGGTCTTCACAGCTCTCCGGGGGCAGTGCCACAAGCTGTCCCGGTCGGGGCGCAGAAGGTCTCCTCTCCAGCTGAGGAGAGGGTGGGGAACAGCAGAAAAGCCTCCTGTAACTGTGGCTCTGGGCTGCCCAGCCTGCCCTCAGCAGCCGTCAGCCTGGCCGCGGCTGGAAGGCACAGTCCCGGCACAAGGAAGAGCGGTCCCTGGGTCACCCCGGAAAGCAGCAGGGGCCAGAACACACAGTGAAAGCTGCACGGGGACATCAGCTGTTTCTAGCTTGTCCCGCTTCTCTATCAAATCAGGACATTTGCTGGACCCTGACTATCCCACAGAGACTCCTGTGGAGAGGAACAAGTCCCTGGAAAGTAAACGTAAGTATCTGTGAAATTTTGTATTTATTACTTAGCTCATTAATCTCTGCTGAAGAGAAAAGTCCTCCTGATGTTTTATTCATGATGATTTGCTCATTGATTCCAAGTCCCTTTGGCTTCCGCTGAAAGAGCGAGAGGACCCGGAGGGCGGCCGGGAGCCCCCGCGCTCGTGCGAGCTCACAGCCCCTGCGCACCGCTCCCTCTGCTGCAACCTGGCTGTGTGTCGTGCTGGTTTTAAAAATAATTCTCCGAGTAAACAGACTGGCCCCAGAGCTGACCTTTACGGGGATACCAAATTGTCCACGTGTAAAGGAGGGGAAGCGAGCTCTCCCCGGCAGCACGAAGCAAGGCAGAAAGGTTATTAATGCTCCCACCAGGCCAAGCAGGACGCGACCCCCCCCGGGGCTGCACCACGAACCCGCAGCACAAACGCGTGCCAAGGCCTGCCTCCTTCTCGGGGATCAAGTCAGAAGGCAGGACTACAGCCATCTTCACGGCCACCCAGGGAGCGAGCCTCTCCTGCCCACGGCAGCCTGCCAAACACCTCGGCTTTCGGACCGCCCGCATTTTTTGCCCATGTTTTTCGCACAAGGGAGGCCTGCGACTCCTCCAGCACGGCAATCCCCCGGTGCGCGTGGCGCTGCCGTCCTCCTCACACCAGTCTGTAACCACAGCGCGAGGGAAACGGCCAGCGCCGGCAGCACCCGTGTGCGGCAAAGGTTCCCCTCCTCTGCCAGAGCCCTGCGACGCTGCCGGTACCGGCGGGAAGCTCTGTGCCCTCTTGCGGCACTTTGAACACCAATAATGAGTATGACCGATTTTGCACCAGTTTGGCGGCACACTTTTGCTCCAAACCCTGCAAATTGCTCCTTATTCCCGCTTCATCGGAGCCAGGTTTAGGCCAGCACAGGCTGTAATAACAGCATTTGCTGCTGGGGCAGAGCGGTGAGAATGATTTTCATATGTATGAAGTGTTTCAATAAGATGAAAAAAAAGAAAAAGAGGAATATTCTCAACTGTCTTCATCAGTCTTACAGGCACACGCTGACCCACAGGCACAAACAGAAACGCACAAGGGCGCGCTCGCAGCTTTCCTCGCTGGGACAGCAGGGTAATCCCCGCCACGAGCCTGTGGCCTCCGCACGAGTGCACGTCACTGCACGCTTTACAAAACGGCAAGCGATACAGGCGGCTGAGGCCGGCCTGACGCTTAACTTGAGTTTTGCTCCTGTAAACTAAGTTAACTGCTCCTTGCTGTTTTATATGACTCCCATCAACAAAATATCACACAGATGCCCTCCTGTACCTCTGAATCTAGCAAATGGATTGAAGAAACCTGAACAAGCAGTCCTGACTGTTAACAAAGTCATCAGGAAAAAAAATCACACTCGCTTAGTGATGGGCTGTAGAGCAGAACCCACGGTACATGCCAGAAAAGCAGGCACTAGCCTCAAACATGTTTAAAAGGCATTAAACAAAATCACGCAGACTATAAAGCATTTCACACTGTGAAAAAAAATGTTCCCCATCAATATTTTAAACTCTCCTAACGCTACCTCTATTCTGAAATAGCAAACATTAAATTATTCACCGCTCTGCCTGATTTTATAAACTCCATTCCGTTGTACATGGGTTTACTCCTCCTAATTAACCCGTGTACCAGCAGAAAAGGCATAAAACTAGGTGTGGGCACAGCATCCTTCCACTGAACGACCCGCTGCATCCAAAACCCGAAGGAGGCCCTTAGAGAAGGGCAACAGCAGGCGCTTAAAAAGATGGAGCTGAACCAAGTGCCTGCAGGCCACGCAGCGGGAAGGGCCTCTTTGGTGCCCAGCCCCAGCTCCGGCACCAGGAACGCTCTCCGCACACCTCCTCAGGGCCGGGGCAGACACACAGCAAACAAGCACAGGGCACAACCCGTCCGTTGTGCTGTCTGCTGCTCCCCGTACGGGGCGAGCGGCAATCAGACGGACAGAACTTGCCATCACCCCCGAACACCTCTGCCGCCCCGCACCAGGGCACTGCTCGCGCTGGGGAGAGCCAGCCGCTCCCCTCCGTCACCAGTCATTAACGCCGCAACGCCGAAAACGCGCTGGGCGCTGTGCCAGGCAACTCCGACCCCAGGGCCCTTCTCTCCACGCCAGAGAAGCAGCCTCATCGGTCACCGTGCAGCTCTCCCAGCTCCAGTTCTTGCCGCATGGAGGGCGAAGACCCCACGAGCACAGACCCTCGCCCTGGAGTCGGCTGGACCCACCGCCCCTCCTGGCCGGGGCTGGCCCGGTGCGGCTGCACCAGCCACAAGCAGGCGCAGAGAGGTCTACTTCAGAGGACCCAGCTCAGTCCAAACGGCTTCTCTGTAGTCTCAGAAAGGAGAATGCGTTTCGGCACTGGCTGCATTATTAATCTGCAACAGATTTAAAAGCCCTTTAAGACAGGAGCCGATCCCTGCTGGGAATATAAATGACATCGTCCCAGAGTGTACATTTACATAGCTAATGCAGCTCTGCTCCTGCAGGTAAACAGCTCCGTTCTCTCCTCAAACACTTTTATTTAGTCCCATGCTGGGGCCACATTAGAAAAAACACAGTATTAATTTTGCCTCCTGCAGACTAAATAGCATCTTTTCTTTTCCCCTGCAAATACCATGAACAACTGCTAATTCCCTCTTGTGACTGCTGAAGGGGAAGGGCAGTGCGAAAGCTGCACTCAGAGCTATATTTAGAGGAGCAGGGATCTGACAGCTAAATAGGGTCTTGTTTCTTTGTTTAATTTTTCCTCAGAATCTGCCTATCTGCAGCCAGAGCTTCCCTGCTGCTGCAAATGACTTCCCTGAGACCAGTGCGTCGCAGCCGCCAAGGAAGTCACTGCTGCTCCAGCCATCCCTGAAGTCTCCCTTCCTCCTCAGCTCCGGCCCCATCCGGCGCTTCTGCCATGGGCTTTAATGATGAGGGGCTCCAGGGCTCAGGACGCGCTGGAGACAGCGCGCTCCGCAGAGCGGCTCCGCGAGCCAGCCGTGCCAGCCGTGGCACCGCGCCCTGCCCGCACCGCTGCCCGCCCGCACCGGGTCCCCTCCCCTGCGCAGCCCTCCTCGCAGCGGGGGGGCTCTTGCCCGAGAGGGGTGTTACAGGCAAACTAGACTGAGAAGCCACCTCCCCAGGAGATGACCTTCTCCCTCTCTTCGCCGACAGCCAGAGGTCAATCGTCACTGTCCCTTCTTGCCCACAGCGCCAAAGCCAGAGGAACCGGGCCGCCTGGGCACCTGCGGACGGAGCAGCTCCAGCCTGGCACTGTCCCCGGGAGGGGACACCCTCGGCAGCAAAAAACTTAAGCGTTTCAAGAAACTTCCCGAGCCTCAGCTGCTCAGCTAATTCTGTGTCACCACCTGCATCCGGAAACTTGACAGCTCGACAAGAGACACTGATTTTGAACAGATTACAAGATTAATTATGCCATATTCTTTACGCGTATTTCAGTTCCTTCAGGAGTATGCAGTGTTGAGATTCCCACCGATCCAGAAGAAAAGCTGTATTAAACAGATGAACGACTAGGGCACGGGCCGGTATCACAGTCTTGCGTCTTCGCTCCCTCCAGAGGGCAGGGCACTTGCTGCCCTTACCCGGCCTCTTGTCCCTGGCTCAGAGCTGGAGCTCCAGGCAAGGACGCAGCTCCTGAGTGCCGGTCCCTCTGCCCAACACCAGGCAGGAGCCGCTGGAGGAACAGCTCGTTATTAGACCTCGCTGAGCTCACCCCTCCCCAGCTTGTACGCTGGCTCAGGAACAGCCTGGGCTCAGGAGACAGAAGATCTTCCCAGAGCTAAATCCATCCTTGAACCGCAAAGATCCTAATGAGGAATGACACCGCCACTGAAGGGCGGTCTGCGGCACAGCATCCACCCAACAGATTCACAGAAATTATTATATGAGGGAAGAGAAAGCAACGACACACGCAAAAGCATTTGATCAAGTGGTGGGAAAATTATTTATAACGAGATCAAAGTTTAATTTCTTCAGATGAAATTGTTGGCCAATTCCTGCCAAGAGGTACGTGAGGATCATCTGTCTCCATTAGCTGTGGCTTGGCAAAGGGTCTTCATGCAAATTAATAACGTAACCACAGAGGAACAGACAAGGACACAACAAGCCAGAGCTGATTTTCCTTAGGCACAGCTATTGAGAAGGGATCAAACCCGGCCGGCTGACCGGCCAGGGGCCCTGTCTGCGCAGGGAGGCTGGGTGCTCACTTTGCCTCACGTAAGGGAACAGAAATGCAAAACAAAGTGGAAGGCGACACGTACAGCAAGAAATTGTGCCACAGACTGGCAAAGAAGAGTGACTACATTTTTTTGTTTCCAAAGGATAGCCAATATTTGAATTATCTATTTCAAGGAGGATTTTTTTGTCAATGGGTTGAAAATGTTGCTTCTTTGAAGACGCTTTTATTTTGATTTCTAAATTCAAACTGCAGCTGGATCACAGAGCAGACTCCTCCCTTCGGAGAAGCCCAGGCTGTCACCACGCTCGCTGCCACCCAGCTATGAGCCAGCGCAGTGGGAGACAGCGGGGCCACAGGCTCCTCCAGTACCGCCAGTTCCTCGCCTGCCTGTGGCACCAACCAAAACCCCCTTGGGAGTGTTGCAGGTCGGTCTCCATCTCCCCCCTCCTGCCCGTGCTGCCTGCCACCGCTGAGCGCCACGTCTGTGCCACCGGAGCAATCGGAGAGGAATCGGGGCACTGCCACAGCGTCAGGCGGGCAGAGCCCAAGGACAGTGCCCACGCCACCTCCAGACCCCGCATCCTCCCAGCGACGAAGGCACAGAACCGGCCGCTGAGCAGACCCATACACCCCAGAGGCGACACGCGCGTAAGACAGCGTGGGCAACCGTTTTCTTGGTGCAATGGGGGCGAGGCACCGCTCGCCTTCGGCGGTCGCGTACGCTACATGGCAGCCGTACCTGCGAGGCCAATGGAGACGTTCACCTCGGCGTACTGCTGCCCTGACAGCGGGCTCACACCTGAGACGCCGTTGACAGCCGCCACGCGGATGGTGTAGTTGACGTGAGGCAGCAGGTTCACCAGGGTGACGGTCCGGTCCACGAGCCCCGTCTGCTGCGGCACAAAGCCCACGCCACTGCCGCACTGCTCGCAGCGGCCCCGCAGAGCCGCTGGGCACTGGCCGCACCACAGGCTGTAGGTCAGGTCACTCCGGCCGCCCCCGTCAGCGGGGGCACTCCACTCCAGGACCAGCGACGACTGCCGCAGGCTGTAGACCAGGTTCCTCGGGGCAGAGGGCGGACCTGGAAGCAGAAGAGACGTCTGCGCACAAGCACCGGGACAGCAGGGTGCTGCCTGGCGAGGAGAGCAAACCGACAGGTCCTCCAGGAGCAGCAGCAGCACTGGCACCGGTGGCGGAGCAAGAGAGCACGGTCCCAGGCAGCCACTGCATGGGGCAGCACAAGGGGACACCGATGCACTGACACGTGCAGCGCGGTGGGGACACCAGACGGAGGATCCCCGTCAAAGGGCAAGGCATGCACAGCAGCAGCTCGCACGGCACGTGAGAAGCGCCTGGCCAGACCTGGCACCTCCCTGGGGTTCGGCTGCAAGGGGCCCAGGAGCCCCACCGCTGGCGGGACACTGCCCACAGCCACGCTCGCTCTCGGGCAAAGTGGGAGGGTTTCTCATCGCTGTGCAGGCAGTTGTACGGCATCCATCACTGGAGTAGCTGGGGTCCAATCCAATTAACTAGAGGCCATTTAATTAAAATCTGTGAACTATATTGACTAGATGACTGTGCCCTAGTTTTACCGAGGAGCCTGCGAGCCCGACCACACGTCTGTCTCACCGGATTGCAGGCTCAGCCTGCGAGCTCCGTGGCGTAGGGACAGCCCCTCCATCCCCTCCCCACCGCGGCAGCACCCTAGTGCAGACAGGAGCTCCCAGGGACACGCGTGCCCAGCGCAGCCCCCGCGGGCTAGCACAGGCTGGCAGGTGCTGGCAGGGGGACAGCCTCCGACGGCCTCCCGAGCAGCCGCTCGGCTCTGCCAGGGCAGACGCAGTGTCTGGAGCCCCGTTTCCTCGCTTTACAAAGAGCTGCCATTTCAGCGAGACGTACGTGTGCAGGAGGCAGATGGTGGGTCTGATGGAGACCTGGAGTAGTTCTCCTGGCAAGAACAGAACGTGGAGGCTTCCTCATGTGTGAAGCTGTGCTCAGGGCAAGGAGAGCAGAGAGGGAGACGGAGGGAAAGCCTGTAAAATCCAGGAAGGCAAGCTGAAAAGACAGAGAGGGAGTTATGGGAAGAAAATCACAAGGTGAATGGGGGACACGTTTGATGACTGCATTTCCCCACTTCTTGGGACACCCTTTGCCTGCCACTGGCCAGCAGGTACCACCCTCCAAGCTACTTTCCCCGAGCACCTGCATGATCCTGGCACCAAAAGAGATGTGCCTTTGGTTTGACCCAGCAGGGACACTTGGATGCTGTAGCTCTGCACTGACTTCCAGGCTGGGGGACTCTTTCAAGGGGCTGGAGGAATGGTCAGACATCCAGACAGCTGGGGCAACATGCGAAGGGAGCTGGAGGTTCTGAGGAGACATGGGGGACAAGGTGGCTGCAGAAAAACGCAGGATATGAAGAACACATGGCTTAGGATTTGGAGTCAGGTGAGCAGAGCAGAAATGACATGGGAGCCACAGCAAGACTCAGCTGAGCCCAAAAGGACAGGAATACTGAAAACGGGGAAGTTGGAGACCTCATCAGTCACCAGAGCTCCATATACAAACCCAAGTCACAAGGCCATGTCACTGGCAGCTACGGCTTTATCATTGTGGATTATACAGCAGTCACTGTGGGCAATGCTGAAGTTAAACAATGGTAGTATAAATTTGCTTTTATAGGTCATACACAGGCTTCCCTTATCCTTTGAAAAGTACCTTTGATACACAAACAAATGAGTAATTCGCAGGCCGGTCAAGGATTTGCTTGATCTTTACTACAAGCAGCATGCAGCCTACAAGCAACACTCCTAGCAGGACCCCCAGACGCCACTTCTGCATGAAAGACATCACTTTACAAAAACAACAAAAAAGGCTGCAAAACTCCATAATGCAGTTTGCAACAGCTTCAGTTTGACCCTAAAACATCTGAAAAGGAAGCAGCCTGCAGGCAAACGTGTGCCCGTCACTGCTGGGCGTCCCCAGCAGTAGGGGATGGGGCAGGTGGGCCCAGTGCCTGCGGGCACAGGGGTCCCCTCCGCACTGAGGGGCGACCCCAGCAAGACCAGCCCGAGGGGCAGGAGTTTCTCTCGGCTGCATTTCAAGCCAAACTGAAGCACTCGTGTTTTGCTTGGCTGCTTCGTCTTCCTGATGTGGTGCTGCTGTCTGCTATCCCTTCATCAGCTCCCTGAATATTTAAACTTAATCACTTGTAAAGTTCCTAGATGAACAGCTCCACTAACGCAGTCCCCTCTCTTATCATTTTTAAGGAGTTGGCTGCTGAGACTGTTCCTTTTAAAGCAGATTATTCCAGTGCACTCTGGTTCATTAATTTTTAGCATGATATAAAACTGGCAGCTACAGCTGTGATCTGAGGACAAAGCACTAGACATAGCACAGGGCAGGGAGGATCCTTCCCTGGGATGCTGAAAATGGGTGAACATTTAAGGGGAACTTATTTCGTCTACCCTAAGGCCTTTAGAATTTCAGTGCCCTGCAGTCACACCAGGGGAGGGACCGCAGCACCATGGCTGAGGTTTGTGCTCCCAGCGGTCCCTTCATCCCCCGGCCACCGGCACACGACAGACAGCAGCTTGGCAGAACTGAGAGCAGCATCACACATGAGATTTTTGCTTTTCTTAGAGAACAGATACAGCCTTTCAAGAGCTGCCTAAAAGCCTTGCTCCTTGCCAGATACGATCTTGTGCTGTCGTGTCGCCCAACGCAAGCAGAGCCTGCAGAAAGCAACGGATTTGGCCTCCTCAGGCCCATCCCAGTCATGTCCAAGTAATGAAGAGAGACTTCCTTGTAACTGGAATGGAAATTGCAACTTTCCAACTGATGTGGACTCAACATTACATTTCTATAGCAAAACTGAAGTGTTAAACTGTTAAAATGGAGAACACAAAAAAGCCAAAAACATTTAAAAAAATGAGGGAACCAAAATCAGCAGACTATTCCTGGGCTCCTCTTGGCTCTGGTTCCTAGCTGAACTGGACAAGACAAAGCATTTCAGCGCGTGCTGCGGTCAGCCAGACATGAAGGGCAGCCTCATCCGTGGGCTGAGCTGGTGACCAAGCTGGACGTCGGGACCCCGCAGTGGGCACCGGAGACACCCAGGCGTTTCTTGTCTGCCTGACCCGCCGGCGATGCTGGCACTGGGGGAGACGATCCACGTGCCAGGAGCCCTCACTGCTCTCGCTGGCTGCAAGGGGAGCCCAGACACCTTCACCGGCTGTCACTGCCTGCTGGACAGCTGGAGCATCCTCTCCTGAGAGGTGCTGGAGGAGGCATTTCTAGGAAAATACGTGCTTCTAGGAAGAAGAATCGACATTTGCTCCTTGATCTTGCAGACTCAGCAACAGCTGCTGCCAGGATGGGACTGGAGAGCCTGCGGTTCTGTCTTCACCTCCCCTGTCTCAGTCTGCACGCCCCCAATACCAGCTAAAGCTAACCTTTAAGAGCATGGGCTTCACAAACACAACAGAGAAGTAAGATTAAGACAGAGAGTCACCATACATAGTAAATGTCATTCCCTACCTAGGGTGCTAGATAAAACAGGAAAAAAGAGCAAATGTTTAAATTGTTCCCAAAACTTCCAGCTTCCGCTTTATATTTGAGAAACCAAACCAAAACTAACCTTACATTCGTATAATAGAGACATCATTTGCTTTTTCCTCTAGGTAGGCAGCACTGACCACAAAACAGGGCAGAAATATCACCAGTGGCTGGCTAAAGATCCCAACACCCCGCAGGCACAGGGCCCAGCCGCTTCCAGAGGGCGGAAACCCGAGAGCACATCCTACCGCAACGGAGGAAGCGGCCAGATTTCAGCAGAGAAACCCAGCACGAGCACTGAGCACTTGGAGGTCTCTGCTGAAAGAGCCTCCAAGAGTGAGCCGAACACATGCTGCGCCCGTCCCAAAGAGGCAGAGAACTGGCAGAGCCCCAGAACCCGCAGTCCCCCCACGCTGGGGACAAGGTTTGACCTTCCCCAAAGGCTCAAGCTTTTGCTCCCGGCTCTGCAGAGCCGTGACCCGAGCGCAGGCCCAGAGCCGGGGCTCGCGCTGCCCCAGAACCGGCCCTTCTCCCAGCAGCTGGCGGACACGGGAGACGCGCACCCTGCGAGCAGAGCCGGGACGGGGGCTCGTGGGCTTCGGTGCTGCACATCACTTGCAGCCTCCGTCTGCTGCGGCACCAGCTCAAGCTCGTCCCTCCCCGTGGGGAGAAGCCTGTCTCGTTACAGCATCAAAACCTGAACGCTGGTGCGAGATTCCTGCTCGCACCCTCTGCCAGGCAGAACAGAAAAATCAATCCTGTTCACAACCTTGATGGGACCCGAGCACCAAAACCCGGAGCATGCTGCCCCCATTCCTCGCGTTTAAAGGTGAGACCGACGGTCACGTAAATTTGACATCTCATTGTAAGAAACTGAATGTTTCCCATTAGAAGCATCATACAGGCTGTTCCTCCCTGTTTTTTAACAGCTAGAAGTTTACAAAAGCGTCTGTCAGAAGGTATGTCAGTAACTGTACGAAATGCCTCAGTTTGCATTTCCCAGAAACACAGGCACCACGACCCTGTGCGAGCGCGTCCCGCAAGGAGCCTGGGCGCACCTCAGCCGGTGGGCTTACGTGCTAATTTTGTTCCTTGGTTGTCTGAATCTTAGACTTGAGAAGAACAAAAGCACCCCAGCACATGTGACACATCATGTGTGCATCTCTGTTTCTTTTCTCAGACAAACTCCCACCCCCTTCCACCTCATCCTACAAGTGTTTTTCTTGGTCCCCAGCTGGTTTAGGTGTCCCTGTTATTTCGCAGTGCTCATTTTTGCAGTGGGTATGTGACAGCTGTGAAGAGACCAGGCCGTCAATTTATAGGATGAAATTCTCTTTTTTGTACACTATTTTCTATCCTATTCCTTGTCCTCTGGTACTACCACAACTTAATTATTAAACAATAAAATTCAATAATGCATTCTCCTAGAGCCGAAGAGAAGCAGCGGGATGGATCAGAGAGATTAATTGTCTCTCTCCAGCTCCATCATCGCTGCCCACACAAGCTACTCCCTGTTCACCAGGCATGCCTTATTCATTTCACTGACAGAGCGAGCGCGTGTTCCCTCCTTGATGTAACACTGTATGCGCACACGATCAAACTAGTAGCAGAACAAGCAACATTGATTTGTGCTGCAGCCTGGCAGATTACCCGGCACAATGCACCCACGGGAAGGGTTTTTCTTACCGACTCATCTGCCGCAGCTCCTCGGACAAGAGCAGATGGCTCTATCGAGAGGAGAAGGCAACCTCCTCTTCCACGCCCAGTCTGTCCCATAGGGAGAGCAGGGGCAATTGAGGATGCAGAGTTGAAAAATGCATGGTTTCCTACTCAGCCGGCATGGGACAGCTTTAATTTTCCATCCCAAGCGGTTCAGACATCTCCACCTCACAGCACCATGACGCCTGCCAACCAGATTTTTCCGCAAGCAGTTCCTAGGCATAACCTTCCTCTCCAGCCAGGGACTTGGGGTCACAGCTCCGAAGACGCTGATGCCTTTCCTTCACCAGCAAGGATCTCAACGTTTTCTAAGCCATTCTAAGCCACAGTTAGCTGCGTGTTCAAGTTTTGCCTTAAAAAATGGTAGAAGAGATCCTGATTAATTGGCCAAAGGGCACCAGAGTTTGAGCAGCTTTATCTCGCTAATCGATGAACAGTGATTAAAAGTGACTCACTAAGTACACCAAGTAGGACAACCTGACTGCAGGACACAGGCCATGTAAGCTCCAGGGTTGATAGTAGTCACTGTAAGTGAAGCACGGCCAAGATTTTGCATGCAGCAATAAAATGAAGTTATTAATCACCCTGGCAGTATTTACCAGCTGGACAGCAGCCTTTTCGTTGTGCACTTCTGATACCCATCACTGCAACAACTCACTATCTTGAACAATTAAGTTAGCCTTTGTTTTCTTTAAGTATGGAAACGTTAACCACACCGACAGGCAGGAAATGGGGACAGAACAACTACGATTGGCACAAAGTCATACAAGACAAACAGGACCAAGAACAGGACTCGGGTCTCCGGAGGCCCAGCCAGCACGCTGACTGCACAGCCAAAGACAGAAGTTGACCCTTACGGACTCACAGCTTTCCTCTGCAAACGCTCTGCGTGTTGGTTTACACACACGCAAAGAAACAAACTGGCTTTTAACCAAATGAGAGTGAAGACTGAATCCTACGCCAGCAGCCTCCTGGCCAGGCGCTGCTCCGGCTAGCATTCTCCCACGGAGCGGCTAAGCTCAGTGCAAAGCTCTTGTCCAGAGAGCATCCCCCCCGCCACCGCAGACCCACGGCTTCCACACGCAATCTTACTGAGAGCAGAGCCAAGCAGCACGTCTCTGACTAATTGCATTGGCAGCAACTCGCCTCCTAGGGAAAAGACAATCTTCTTTAAAAGAGGAGACAGCCTGGGCGAGCGAGCAAAGGCACAGCCCCGTAACTCGGCAAGTTTAAAGGAAATTCCCCCTCTGCCACCCGCCCTGGGGACCGCACACCCGGGCACCAGGTACCTGCGGCTGTGCCCCTGGGGGAGATGCTGCAGATGCCAGCAGCAGCGGGAGGAAGGGCAGGATCCCTCCAGTGCCGGCTCAGCAGAGAAGCCTGTGACGGACACGCTGCGGAAGCAAATTCTGCTTCCGCAGAGAAAGCCAGAGCAGAGGCTCTCCCGCTCCGTCCTGGCTACGCAACTCTTGGCCGTTCAGCTGAGTCCGATGTGACTTCCCTGCACCTGTACACGGTGTTGATCCCGCCGCCAGCTGAGGCAGTGAAGCCATCTGTCCTTCCTCAAGCTTGTGCGAGTGTCTGGCTGCTCTGCACAACGTAGCTGCATCAGCTGCAAAATGTTTTGTAAATTGTGCAGTGGGTTTCAGTAGACAAGTGTGAGCATCACTACAGGAGCATTCACCAACACTACCCCAGACACATCGCAGAGTCCAGTAAAACCAAAAATCCATTTCCTGTGGCTTACGAGTCTCTTCTAATGAAAAAATGTTCATCATTTTGCAGAGAGGAAGAGGCTGAGACCTAAGTAAATACTGAAGCTTAGCGTAAAATATTAAGAGAATGAGCACAAATGGAAGATTAAATACTAGGCTGAAATTGCTTCATATCATGGATTTAGGATAGAGCTACTTAACCCAGACAACTTCATGTTAATGTTAATACAAAAATCAGGCAAAACCCATCCAACATACTTCCTGCCTGTCTCCATAGCTGGAAAAAACGCGCGTGCATGCACGTGTTCCCCTCTGCGCTTCTCCAGTCACACCATGCTATGCCACAGACAGAGGAAGACTTGCCTGAAGGTCCCACCTGGGGTGCAGTTCAGGAGGACCCTTTTAAAGACCGTTTCAGGATGCTGCTCTGCGTCTGCGCTTCTCGGCCCATCCGCATAAGACCAGTGACGGACGCCAGCACGGCCTCCTCTCGCCTTTGGCCACAGCCCCCCTTCCCCTCCTGGACCTGGGTGTGGATATGGACCACCACGACTCTCACACCCAGGCCCCGGACCCGCACAGCACAACGGAGATGCCACTTCCTAACGAAAATATTATTAACCATTCCGTACTTATCAACGCAGTTTCTGTTAAGAGCGACCACGCTGAGGCACAACACCCAGCCCGGGGCAGCCAGACAGCGGGTCCAAGGGTCCGGCAGCGACCCCGCTGCAGGGCAAAGGGGATGGGAAGGGGCACACAGCGCAGCCACAGCTCTGCGCAAGCACACCCGCGCTAGCGTCAGCGCCTGGCGAAGACCATGGCCTTGGGTCCGCTCCTCTGGGCACGAGCAGGACAAACCCCTTGCTGGCCGTGGAAGGCGTTCGTTGTCTCAGCGACGAGCTCCAGCAATGCCCTCGTAGCCACGTTTACGCCTCCTTGCTGTCTGGTATCATTTTCTTCATATCGGAGTTTGTTGGTTTGTTTACACTCTCCTCAGCATTTACTCTTAATGCTTTTGATGGGTTCCGACTTCTTTTTTTCCTCCCCCAACTGTCTCAGGTCAGCTTGTTGACCCACAAACCTTGCAGATATCTTCGAAGAATGAAAAAAAACCACGAAGGACACTGCCTGCGTTAGCACTATTGCACCTCTTCATGTTGCTGAACTCCTGCAGATAGTGGAAGAGCCGCGTGCGTGCCAGCATGAATCAATAACGCCTGCAGTTTCACTCAGAACGCCTATACAGTCATTTATAATTAACACTACAACTTGGTTGTCTTCCAAAATCAATTCCTTTCCATTTTTTGTCATGAAATTGTATTTGACAAAGTTCATCTGCTTTTAACATGTGTTAATTTTCTCTGCTGAAGTAGGCATTCATAAAAACGCTATTTAGGAAAGACAGCAGCTAGGGGAACCAAGCAGCTGGCACTGAGAGGGGGCCGCAGTGAGACCCATTACAGCAGCCAGGGGTCGAGGCACCCCAGAAGACCGACAGTCCCTCCCGGCGAAGGACACTCGCAGCAATGGGCCCCCCCGAGCTCTTAGACTTGCATCCAGCCCTCACCTAGCAATGGTCAAACTCGCAATTGCAACCACCAAAATAGAAAGGGGAAAAAAACACGAGACAAAACTCTATACCATACTTACTAGGGTCTCAGATTCGTTGGTGTCCAAACTGGAAACCACCCCTCCCCCGGCAGGGCAGCTCCCCCGTCCCTCTGCCCAATGCAGGCAGGATCCGGAGCGTCCCCCTTCCCGGCCCCCGCCCCCGCCCCGGGCTCCCACAGGAGTCTCCCTCCAGGCCCCGGGCTTGCTCTTCCCAGGGTCCTCCCTTCCAACACGGCAGTCCAGTTTTACTTGGGAAATGTTAATTGCACACCAGTGCCCCGCAGAGCCCCCCACCCCCAGCGGGGCAGGGCAGGTCTCTGTGCCCGCGGCACACAGGGCTTACCCCCGGGAGCACCGAGAACAGGCGCGCCTGCTCCTGGGACTCACGTAACTTGGGGCACGCTGAAGGTCCGCGCCCGCCCCTTCAAGCACCAAGGGGAAGAAGTTTTCTGCTCCCCATGACACGGGCCGCCAGTAAATGGCACGCACCACCCACTGCATCGTATAAAATATGAAGTCGTTCTCAACACGTCTCTCACAGGAGCTACAGCTGCCGCTGACCCCTCCCTGGACCAGGCTGGCACATCCAGCCTCCATCTACCTTAGTTCCATTATCAAGCCGAGCAAGTCACCGTTTATTATCTTCGAAACATGTCATCACTGCTTAAGAGAGGTGCTTCACACCTGCACAGCAGGGGGGACAGGGCAGCAGGCCCAAGGAGGAACAGAAAGATCAGCATCGGACCAGGCACCCCGGAAGGATGGCTGTCAGCGAGCGCCCGCAGACAAGGACAAGCTGCCCAAAACCAGACAGGGCACCTTGTGCAAAACACGCTGACAGAATAAAGTTTCAGTGGTGTATTGAGCTGGTCAAAGAGCCTTGCCAACAAATGTCCTCGGGTAATAGAGAGGCTCCCGTCTTCCGCTTACATGCTGGGTTTGCAATCTTGCCTTGTCTTATTGCAAAAACTGTAATCAATACTTTGCAGGCAGAGAGCGATGCAGTTACAGAGCCCCACTGTGAGGAAGGGAAAGAAATCATGTCCAGTCTCCGCGCCTGTGCAAAAGGGGTAAAGTCAGCGCCAGGGAGCAATCAATACAAGCACTGGATCAGGTCTCGGGCTCCTCTTACCTTGGTACCTTGCCTGCCGGGGCGAGTATTTCAGGCTGCGCCACTCGAGAGAATTCAAATGCAGCTTGTCTTCTGCAAACTGTTTTGTTTTTTGGTTTTTTTTTTTTTTAGTGTCTGCTTTTCAATAATACTTTTCAGCAGCCTACAGTCCAAGAGGTTCCCAGCATCTCTGAAACCTTTAGGACAATGCTACTCTAATTTTTGCCCTTGTTAAATAATTTGAAGAGCACTGAAATGAAAACCTGTGTCCAGAGGCTGGAGATCTTTGTGCATCTCCAACAATGAGCTCTTAATAGCTGAAATGAAATTCAGTGATTTAGTCCAGAAGAAAATTAAATCCCCAAGAATAGTTAGTAAGACAGTCTTGAAATAGCTAAAAGAAGGCGTTTGCTTGAATTCAGTGCTAGGGCAGTACCAAACAGAACCTCATTGCTATTTATGCAGGAATGTTCCTCAAGGACACACTGGAGTAGGCACATCCACCAAGCCACCTGCAATTTACTGTTGTCTCTTTCAGTCCCCTAATGTAGCTACAAATGATTCCCTGCAAAGGACCGGCTGACCTGCATCTCCAACGCACCCTACTCCTTCCAAGTGCTCCATCTCACACAAACGCCCTTAGCTGTGGGCAAGATATGTTTCCCCCTGTATTTCAACAGACCCACCAGCACATCCCTCTAGCAGCCAGGTACCTATAATGTTAAGCCTGACAAGAATTCTGCAAACGAATTGTGATGCTTGTAATTTTCTGAGTACTTTGCTCTAAAATTGAGTGTCATAGAGTAATTTGTGTCTGGCTCTGCCACAATTTCCATAGCCATAATTATTTCAGACACACTGTAAAACGGCAATATAATATGCAATCCCGAATAATAAATATCTCCAAGCTTGGTCATTACTCCAGAAAGAGACTGAAGAGAAAGCATATTTTACACGGGTGTTTCCTATGCATGACTGATGGAAAGCAGCATCTACCATAAGGCATTACGGCTACCACAGAGGCTACCGCTAACGGGCGGGTGGAGGCAGATACTCCAGATTCATTCAGTACAAAGCTCTCCACGTCTTCAAACTGTCACTTTGCCCAGATGCGGTCACGAAGGTGCTCCAGCCACGTTCTGCTAGAACACAAGACCCAAGAGGAGAAAGACAAACTAATTCAGAAAGGAAACTGAAGTACAAATTTCCTCAGTGATTATTCCTTCAGCAACAGGTACAGATTTACTCCCACAGCCCCCACTTGATGTGCAGCCCCCGTTTCCCATCCCGCTCCCACCCCGCGCAGCCACGGTGCGCCTGGCTCCAGCCCTGACAAGTGCTGCTAAATCAGCACCGGCCCCACCAGCGCAGTGTCTGTCTGCGGGATGCCGGCGGCTGCATCGGTGATGAAAGTAAAACCTGGTGCTCTGTGCAACTTACAGAATCCCAGGAGAAAAAATAAACTTATTATGCATAATACTCAAGCATCAGTCAGAAGATAAAATAAACTCCAGAAGCACATACAGGTTTGTAAGCTAATGTATAAAAGATGAAACAAATCAAAAGCCCCAAGCGCTGTACATTTGGATCCATCTTCTTTGTATTTAAATGGAAAAACAGACCTTAGGCTTCAGGAGGTATCTTTGCACTAAATGACAAAATAGTGTAATTTATTATTCTAAATTTCTCTAACTGTCAATTGAACTACCTATTTTCCCTCTAAGGATACTGTAGTGACATGACGCCTCGATGGGACAGACGCAACGCGCAGGAAAGCTTCTTACCAATACCACTTCCCGCTCTTGCCTCAAACGTTTGCTCAGCAAGAGCAAGCCCTGGCCGTGCAGAGCACACGCGCACTCGATTTCCGAACACATCTTCCAGCAGGAGACAGCCTGCTCAGGAAGCCGTCAGGAGCTTTCCTTCCTCCACCTCTGCTTCCAGGCAAACGAAGCGGCCAAATCCCAGAACAACAGGAGGGACGTGGGTTGGTCCAAGGCCTCGCACTTCCACGCCAGAGGCTCTCCCCAGACCGCAGGCAGCACAGCCTTCGCCTGCACCCAGAGGCTTCTCTTACGCGTCCTGCCGGGCCGCCAGCCGCAGCAGGAGCGTCGCTGCCCGCCGGCCCCTGGCAGCAGAGAGCTGCCGGTGCGCGAGGCAGCCACGCAGCCCTGCAGACTTACACGGACACAAGCCTCGCCCACAGCTTGCTGCCATTAAGAGAAAGATGGTGTCAGGAGCTCTCAGGGCCAGGCCACTGGTTTGGGAGGTTTGGGTTTTTTTTTTTTCTTTTTTTTTTTTTTTTTTTTTTTAAAGTCAGCGTCCGCAGTTCACTGGCAGAAGGAAAAGCACCGTCACCTCCGGCAGGCACCAGCCCAGCCTGGCCGCGCGGTGCAGGCAGGAGGGTGCTGCCGTGCGCTGCCGCTCCCCGGGCCGGAGCTGCCCGCTGCCCATGGCCCCGCAGAACCCCCAGCCTGCGCGCTGCCGGCTCCCGAACCAGAAACTCGGCCCAGGAGGCACGGGCACACGCTCCTCCGCCAAAGCAGCCTGCGGCGCCTGCCCTTGGCACAGGCCCCTCTCCACCTGCACCTCTGCTTGCCTCCCCGCTGCGGACACGGGAACCGGACGATTGCATTTCCCTCTCCCGAGGAAGGGCAGAGGCAAACGCCGCCATCTGATACCAGCGGCCAGGCAAAGGCACTCGTCATAGCAGCCTCAAGGGACGAGTGTAAAACGAACGGGTCCAGCACCAGAGCCATCTCTCTCCCCACATTCAGCTTGTGATGCTCAGCAGCGAAAAGGCAAGCACTAAAAGGGGAGGTACAATGAGACACAAATGGGAAGACCGATTTTTCAAAAAGCACGCACCTTCTCTATTGCAGCACTTCCCTTGGGGAAACAAAAATCAAGGACTTTATCCAAAACCTCTTTTTTACAGAAAAACTTCCTGTTAAATTTGCTCAAAATGTTGACCAAGTTTATGTCCAAGTAACGGCTGGCAGCAATGAAGAAACTACTCTATTTCACCGTATTTAGGGTTCCGCTTTTGTCCGCAAACCTACTACTCACACCAGGCAGGATGATCTTCTCAAAGCCGTTGCTTATCTGTTTGTTCCCCTACTATTCAAGAAGCCAAGCACAGGAAAGATAATATTGACTTTCCTGAGAAATCTGTAGCAAGGCACAATCTGCGACGAGAGAATTGCTCTCACTGCTCGCTGGCGCTAGGACAAGAAGTTATAAGCTTAAGTGACTGCAAGGGCGATTTGTGTTAGACGTGAGGAGAGCGAGGTGCTAGGGCAGGCGGCCCGGGCAGGCGGCAAAGGCATCGCTGGAGGGCTTTGAGAGGAGGACAAACGCCCGCCAGGGCCGATCGCAGGGAGAACTGCAGCACCCGAGAGCCCCAGCCATGGCAGGCAGGGGAGGAGGGAGCAGCCCGGCCGGCTGCCCTTGCACGGGCACGGTTCTGTAAGGAATTACTGGGGGGGGGGGGGGGGCGGCGCGGAAAACTGGTTAGGAAAACAGCAACAACAAAGAGCCACAACAGAATCCGGACTCTGCTGTCACAGATCTTGTCTCCTCGTTAACAGCAACAATTATAAGCTGCCATAAAGCGTAATTATACTACCCATAGTGTTAGATTCATCAGACAATTACAGCCATGAATAACGCAACCCAGCCCGATGAGCAGAGCGGACTTGCTGTCCAGTGTCCTTCATTTTTCAGCGGACCACTGACAAATCCCACAGTAGATCAGAGAAGCCATTTCTTGCCTACTGCACAGTGTCAAGCGTGCATTACATTTTGTATCGCTAGCAGTTACCATTAGCAAAGACTGCTTTCTTCTAATTAGCGTTAACTTGTGCCTTTCATCTTATCCCTACTGGTTTCGAGACCAGCAGCCATGCCAGCTTGCCTTGTAAAGCCCCCGAAATCCTTCACACAGACATTGCCAGGGATGAACCCCGTACAGACCGAAGACATTCCTCTTCAGCCAGAGGAAAACAGCCCAGACGCAGACGCGCAGGCTTGCACCAACAGCCCCGCATGCTGGAGCCTTCTCCAGAGCGTGCCTGCGCCCTCCCGGGAAAGGCTCTGTCGGAAGACTTGCCTCCAGCCCTCAGAAAGTCCCACTGCCACAGAAGCAAACAGGCAGAGCAGCTGACAGGTCATCTGTGAAAGAGAAACCTACAGGAATACCCGACACGGCGGGACGAAGTGTGCAAATCCACCCGGCCGAGCCTGGTAACTCGCACTGCTTTACCACAAACATACAGCAAGGGGGTGGGAAAAGAAAAAAAACCCACAACAGCAACACCTTTCACCTCTCTGTCCTTGAAGGTTCGTATCAAGAGAGCCCAGAAGACCAACATGCTTCATTAGCAAAGCTGCAAAAGAATGAGCCCAAGGGCTATTATTTTCTCTAGCTTTCTCCCTAAGTGAGATACAGTAACTCTTCCTCGTGTCCTGTCCATGGCATGTTGAATACAACACGCTGCTCAAAAATCCATTCAGTAATGCAGAAAAGGGGGGAAACTTCTTTTATTCCCCTTTTCAAACAGTCACTGTGGACATCGGTGGCTGCTCCCCATGCCCACAGGCTGCCACAAACAGCAAGCAAGTCGCTGGTGCGACTTCTTGTGCGAGGTTTTCCTTCCCTGAAAAGCGGCAACACTCGCTGCTTATCGCAAGGGAAGAAAAATACACGCACGTGTTCAGCTGGACCATGAAACAGGAGCAGCCCCGGCCAGGGCCCGGCCTGATGGCGTGTGCCCCAGCTAGGCCAGGCCCCCCCTCGCCACCCGGTCCCTGCGGCCAAGAGCACCGGAGGTGGCAAACCTGGCCCAGCTGCCTACACCAAATTCGCTTTAATACATCGTTTAAAAATTCTGACAAAGCACTAGAAACCATTTCATCCCTGAAATTGGTTGCAGTAGTGTCACTCCTGCACAGGCAAGGGATGCAGCCCGCTACTTAGGCCATCGTCCACCGGAAGGAGCGCGGTGCCGAGCCGCCCTGCGCAGGCGACGCCAGCGAGGGAGAGCAGAGCACCGGGCATTTCCCCAGCGCAACGGCAGCGCGGTGCCGGCTCCTGCCACTGCTGTCAGAAGAGGAAGGAAACAAATTGAGAAGGAAACTTTGCTACAGCACAAATTTACGTTTCTGTCAAAGAAGAGTAGCTGACAGCTATTTTTGGAAACTGGTTTCCATCATATTAATTCAACGTCTGGTTGAAGTTGTCTCATTTGCAGCAAATCTGGCTGGTAAATATTAACCTTGGGCTCTGTTGAAATTCTCCTTGCAGACATTACAAGGGATTGGATGGAAAAGATGAAGCAGAAAGAGACAACTTTACAGCAAATGTCAGGCAGATCCTCCACATCACAGTCTCATTTACACAAGAGCTATTGCAATGCACCACAAAGTAAATGGCATGAAGGGGCCACAGCTCATGCCTGGTAAAATTAAGGGTAAAAAGACATCAGTGCCGAGAAGCCTACCGAAAACAAAATACGGATGTACAGGCAATCATCCCCAGTGCAACAGGACTTCTCGCTTGCTTGTCGTGCATCTGCTGGAAATAGGTTTTAAGACCAGAGTAAGCGCAGACCAGCATCTGGCTACAGATATATATTAGACGAGAAAAGCAGTCCAAATGGATTTACAGTGACAGAACCTCTCCTCTTATTTGAGAGTAGATGTTAAACAGATGCTAAAGCTGCTCGGTTTCACCCTAGAGATGGCTGCATTTCAACAGTCACTGAAATGATTCATCAGAAACGTGCAAACCCATGGAAGCCTGTCAGGTACACTGGGGCTTCCTCAGAGAGGTGGTGCGATCCAGAAAGATGGACGGTAAAAAGCCTCGGCTTTCTCGCAGCAGCAATTAGCACTGCCGTAAATCCTGTTAGTCTTTTTTCATCTCTCCCAATTTCAGTGTGAGGATACAAATGTTCTCTCAGCGGCAGGATGATTTCAGCACTTAAATCACGGTTACAGGGATACCAGCTCTGTGATTTTGTTCAAACAGCTTCACCAGTTCAGCAGGAAATAAAGCTCGTTCTTGCTGCAGAGAAGCCCGCACCTCCCACACCTCACGGTTGCGCCGCGGCCGCCACCGGCGCTGCCGACCGGGCACAGCCCTGCCCGCTGCCGCCCGCGACCACCGATCCCGGCCCCGCGCCAAGGGCACCAGCGAAGCCCCCCAGCACCCCCGGCCGGCTGGGCTGGGGTCAGACCGGCCGAGGGCCTCGAACAGCCCCTCTGCCTGGCGAGCGCGGTCCCGGGAGGACTCCGTCGCGTGCCCTGGCTTCAGAGCGCAACCGAGGGAAGTGCCCGGCGCGAGATGGTCCAAGGAAACTTCTCCTTTGCTTCTGCCATCCGATTTCCTTTTGATTTAGACCCAAAAAGCTGCGCCACACACTTGGGCCTAAGCACCACCCCAGATCCATCCCGGATCCGGCTGGCAGCCAGGCCCCACGGGATCACCGGACCCGCAGCCACCCCAGCCGCTGGTGGGGTGAACAGGCGGCGGATTTCAGACATCAGCACGTCCCACGTGCAGGCACAGCCAGAAAGTCCTCGGAGAAGATCGAAGGATAAGGGAGAGGACCAGGAGCTGCGAGGCAGCACCCGAGACAGCCCGCAGAACCGCCAGCCACCCCGGCACCGGGTGGGGGGGTCGGCCCCCGGGCTGTCCCTGCTCCCCAGAGCAGCCGGCCCTTGAACAAACTCAGGGTCCAGTCTCTCAAGGGCACAAAGGCTGCCACAGACACTGTGGCCAAGAAGTTTCACAGGCAAAGAGGATCCAGCAGGCTCGCACCCACTGAGCCCTCCAAAGCCACCGCCACGGGACCACGGCGGCAGAGCCAGATTTGCTGTGCCATCAGCCGGCTGTTTTAACATCCCCAAACTCCCACCGTATTTACCTGCCTCCAGCTCGAGGGCTTTTGTCCTTGTCAAAGAATTTCTTCAGCCCTGGATGCTTTCATCAGAAATCTTTTAAAGTTATTCACTTCGCACTATGCTAACGCAGGGCTCTAAAACAAACCAAAAACTTTCAACCCTCAAAAACGCTATTCTGATATTTGACCAGACATCAGACGCTGCTCCACAGAGAGTGACTAATGACCTGCTTTCTGTGAGAGGGGGGAGAAACTTAATTATGTCCATTAAATTACTTCAAATATTTTTCCTTAGAGAGTATGAATTATTTAAACTCAACACAGAGAAACCTGAGACATTAGTAAAAGCCTTCTGGGAGTCGCTATGTAAATTCCCACTCCAAACAGATGGGGAAAGCATGGCAAGCTGCCATGCAGCCACTGAAGCAATGCACAGCACTGAGATTTCAATTCGATAGTTTTAATAAGGTCTTCTTAAGGAGGGCACCACGTGAATAGCCACTACCTGGAGCACCGGGAAAGGCTTCCCACCTCCTGGAGGAAGGCGGCACAGTTGGCAGAATTTAAATCTGGAAAGCCTCAAGTAGCTCCTGAAGGGCAAATCTGATTCCTCAGGAAAAACTCACTCTCCTACCATACCATACACCTCGAACATGGGGGAACTGTACCTGTTTGGGACTTACTAGTTTCCTCTCAGTCTGTTTTCTGCCAGGTGAAAAGGCAGAGGTCCAAGGTATCACCTGGACACCAGGCACGAGCAGCGAAGAGTCCTTTCAGGCATATCTTTCAGGCTATCTAAAGAAAACACCTCCTCTCACACGTCCCAGCCGGTGGTCTGACCTCTCCTCTGCCCCAGAGGAGCTCTGCTAACAGGGCACTGCCAGTTAATAACCGACAGCCAGTTACACCTCTCAGAGAAGAAAAGCCCCCGGGTGCTGACGGCAAGAGCCGTTCCTGGGGCAGGAGACGCACACCCGCCACCCCGCCGCAGGCAGAGCGGCCTCCGCTCGCCCGGGACCGCAGCCGGCCCCTGCTGACACCGGACTCGGGGCAGAGGCAGCTGAGACCACGCTGAGCTGGGGCGAGGGCCCGAAGCGGGAAGGTGCCTGCGAGGAGGCTTTAGCCGGGCACCTCTCTCCTTTCAGAGGCTCACACACTGCGAAGAGGAGGAGCACGGCAGCCGGTATCCCACGCTCCGGGCTGATCCCGTGCCTGGCTCTCACCCGCCTTTGAAAGCAAGATCGAAGTGGTCACGGCACCAGGTTCATTGGAGGGATGCCCATTAAGGCAGAGGTTATATCCATTTTTCCAGCTGTCATTAAACATAACCTTGCAAGCTGTGAAGCCACTAAATTATTAACTTGTGTCTAAAGCATGACAATGGGGATATTAATATTCTAGAGTAATTTTGCAGTTACAGATAAAGCTGTGGGAAATGCCCGACGGTATTCATAGCTTCAGCATTGCCCAGCCAACACCGTGCTGCAGAGCAGCTACCAGCAACGCGCCCGCCCCATTTGCCCAATTGCTACCCTTCAAATTAAGGTCTGGCTGTTAGCTGGGGAGCCGCAATCAACTAAAAGAATCATATTGCTGACAAAAGGCAATTCCACTTGTCTGAGCTGTGCTCAGGCACCAAGCAGACCAGAGCAGTCTGGCAGCAACACAGACAGCAAAGGACACCCACGGCCACTTTTACCTCTGCATCCCCCGTCCTTCTCCTCGAAGCCGGGACCGCACGTGCATTTCCCTATGGGAACCAGCCACTCGCCCTCCGCGCTGCAGTGCATCCTGGGGGGATTATCCACATCCACTTCGGCGTGAGTGACACAAGTGCCCTTAACTTCCACCAAAGTCGCGAAGGCCGTCTCCGCCACCGTGTCCGGAAACACGGCCAGGTTCTGCACGGTGGCGAGGCACTTCTTGTAATAGACGCGCACGGAGACCAGCGCCACGCAGGCCCCCACGTCCTGGAAGCCCAGGTGGAAGCCTCTCTTGCTCAGGTGCCCAATCTCCCTCAGCTCGGTGTTCAGCTTCATCTTACGCTCACCCAGGTCCCCCTGCGTGAAGCTCTCATCAGCAGCAATGGTGTCGATCTTGGTGTGCTTGCTCTCATGGACGCTACGGCCCAGGTCGGAGTCAGACTCGACATAGTACAGATTGAAAGTCTCCTTGCAGGTGCCTGTCACGCCAGGGATGCTGTTGCAGTCCCGCAGGGTAAACTTCAGCTCGATGAAGATCCTCTGGCCATCGCGCCTGGCAATCCAGCCCGTCTGCAGCCAGTTGTTCTGGTTTGGCTCCATGACGTTGCAGACCTGGTACGTGCGTATCGGCTTGTAATTCTCATCCACGCCGCTGATTTCTTCCCACTGGGGAAAGAACACAAAGGGCTGTAAACAGGTCGAGAGCTGCTGTGAGCAAGAACCAGCCTCCCCGGCAGAGCCACACCGATCACTATGAGTATCGCCACCACAAGCCTCTCCACCTACAGGCCATCGTACCACAGGCACTAAAAGCCCCTAGCCCACCAAAACCGCGAGCTGCTAGTAACACAGCCGTGCTGCCGCACCACCTAACACCTGAGCTCTTTCCAGAGGTGCGAACAGAGCGACACAACCAGAAAGAGGGCACTGGCATCAGACCTTCTAAAACAAAGTCTAACACGAAACTGGCCACATCGTCTGCTGAGAAGCCAGAGCCTTCATCTCCCACACGCGCCTTGGATCTTCTGTCCCTGGGAAGGTGCATCTGCACAGCATCCCCACACAGCGGAATGCCAGATGGGGTTGGGCTACCCAGAGCAGTCAAAGATGGCCAGGGAGATGAGACGACGCCGGTCATGCCATCACACAAGGGCAAGTATCTTCGTGAACAGCAAGCGGCAGCTTCTCTGTCAGTAGAAGTTTTAGCTAGAACAGGACAAATCCTCTGACTGCAACTGGAACGGTATTTCCCCAAAGTTACCAGCAGAGATTCTGATTAGTGAAATGATGATTCAGCCCTCACAGCCTTAAGGATGACCTGGCAACTTCCCAAAGCAATTCTTTCTGGGGGTAAATTTATGCAAGATTGCCAAATGTACCCAAAACAGAGTTTCTTCTGTGAACAGCTGGGCAAGGCAGATGACTCCAGGGTCTATCACTGCTCCCTCTGAACGGTTTGTTTCCATTCTGGAAAACGAACCCAAAGCAGCAAGGAACACAACTCTTGAGTTTCCCAACACACTCTCCTGAAAGCAGCTGTAGACCGACCCTGGCAGCAAAGCAAGGACCTGATTAAACAAACCCTACGTGAGGCAGAGCTCCTGACGATCCCACCCCGGCCACGGCCCTCTGCCAAGAGCTGAGCTGATCCCCAGGAGCTCGCGCTTACAGGAATGCAAAGTTTGTTCTGAGGAGCCGTTCCACGTTGGTTGTACCGCTCCCATAACCAGTACTTCACTTCTCGCTCTGCTCCCCGGGGTGCCCAGCGCTGATCAACACGACGGCTCGTGCCGAGCTGCCCACCCGCCCCCTGCTCGAGGAGACCCCGTGCCGTGGCTGCCAGCCCCCTCCACCGGCTCCAGGTGTAGACTTCAAGTACTGCTGAGCACCGAAAGGCAGACCCTCCCTCTCTAGCAGCGCAGAGGGACGGTCTCACCTCCGCACTTACCCCGTTCGATGGGTGCGAGGTCCAGCCCAGCTCCGCTTGCGATTCCTTTGAGTCCAACAGGACAACTGCAGGGAAGACAGCACGTTAGAAAGCAAACGCACCCACCCCGGAGACACCAGTAAATATCCACCCGGCCCGCCCACTGGGAAGCTCAGCGCCGCAGCCCCCTCCCGGCTCGCTGGCCGGCCTGAGCGGGGGGGTCAGGCCCCAGCGCACGGGGAGCAGCTCCCGCCCCAGCTCCCCAGCCGCGGTGACATCCCCCGAGCACCGAGCACCGAGCACCGAGCAGGACTCGCGCTGCAGAGCCCCAGGCCGCACGCCCAGAGCAGACCTCGCACGGCGCGATTAGCCCCCGCTACGCTAAGGCGGACGACGCCCCAGGGAAGGCTGCAGCCCTCCCCAGGGGACCCTGCAGGGCAATCCCGCCGACACCCCCAGGGTGTCCCCGCCGGGACCGGGCGGCTGCGGCCTTGAGAGCAGCGCTTCCCCGGAAGGCTCCGTCCCTTCCCCACCGGGCACCCGGTTCTCCGTCCGGCGGGAAGCGGTGCCCCCCGCCGCACGCACAGCTTCACGCCCCTCCCGCCGCTGGCGAGCGGAACCAAGCCCCCGACCGGCGAGTCCTCCCTCTCGGACTCGGGACACCGGGCGGCGCCGTGCGGGGAGGGCGCGTCCTTGGCCGGCCGGGTCACAGCCGAGCGCGCCGGGACGCCCTTCCCGGCGGCGGGGCTCGGCGGGGCCGTCCGGCGCCGCGCACCCGCACC
>JAVKLA010000021.1:543653-556111 GCA_034782735.1 Sagittarius serpentarius | reverse complement strand
GGCCGCCGGGGCGCTCGGCGGGAAGGGGCGGGGCGGGGGCGGGGGCGCCGTTCACTCTGAAGTCTACTGATGGCAGCTGCAGGCCGATCCCCGACCAGCTGTGTCTCACTGCACGATCTGTGGGGCCGGCTCCTGCCGGAACGGGCCGAGCACAGCGGGACTGAGCTTTGGGCTGCCTCGTACCGCTGCCGAGGGCAGGGACTGCCCTCCCCATGGAAGCCAAAGGACTGCTGGGGCAGGGACAGCCGTTGCTGATGCCGGGACGCTGTGGCCTAGTGGTCACAGCCATAATTAACGGTGCTGTGCCCCCCCCACGACAGTTGCGCCCTGCTGCCATTAACAGGCAGTCAGTGGTGAGCCAGAGCCTTATTTCTGCACCACAGGGCCCAGGAGAGCAGCGGGGCAGGTCTCGTTACTGCCCGTGCCTGCAAGTAATGCCCAGGAATGCCAGTTTTATGTCAAGCCCTCTCTTCTGCCTTTCTGGCTTGAAACTTGATTCTCAGCTTCATCTCAAGGTCCTCCGAGCCCAGCAGCTGCCGTACAAGTCAGAGTGGCCAGAAGGAAACCCCAGGAAAAGGCAGCCCCAGGCAGGGCAGCTCCTGCCAGACCTGCGCGAAGGGCAGCGCTGCGGCCGCAAGCACAGCGCGGGGAGGCTGCGCTGACGTTGGCTGGGCTGGGGGAGGCAATTTCTGGCTCGCTGCAGGCGAGGTGCGTGCTGCCAGGCCCACAGCCTCCTGCGCCGGGGGAGGAACTCGACGAGTTTTGATTATCGCTAATTGTAGGTGTTGCAGGTCTCTGCAAAGTTTAGTCAGGCTGAACGCCCCTCAGTTTCCCACCTGATGGCTGATACTGCGGCACCAAAGCTTGCTTATGTAGCAACACTTGTTCCTGTGGGAAGTTCCCTTCGCTGTGGTGATGTGCTGTCAAATGCAAAACATTGCAAGTCTGGAATAAAAATATTAAGTCCCCATCTAACGCAGCCTGGCTGGGCTATGGCACCCCGCGCACGGCCCCTGTTCATGGCGGCGGGTGCTCGGCCCGCAGGCCAAGCCCTGTGCGCAGCCCCGTGGAGGGGCACCCTCAGCCCTCACCGTCGCTGCTGGATCCCCGCTGCCGCAGCTGGCAACCCCCAGCGAGGGCGGTGCGGGACTCGGACGCTGGCTCGGCAGGCGAGGAGCGCCCAGAGCAGAGGGCTGTGTCCGGAGACGGAGAGATGAGGGCTGGGTCACACCAGCAGCAGGACTTGCCCAGCTAATCCAAAACCCACGCACGAAACGAGAGGTGCAGCGAGGGCTGCTGGGGGCCGCAGCCCAGTGAACGTGCCCAAGCGAAAGCTGGCGGGGGGCACGGCACTGCAGGGGAAGAGCAGTGTCGTGTGTCTGCACAAATGCGCTGCACTTAAACACCTTAAAGCATTAGACACTAAAGCCCGAATTCTGCGGTGCCTCACACATGCGTAAGTTTGCTGGAGCAGGTATCCTACTGAAGCCTGCTGCCAGTCAGACTCAGATTTGCACATTGCATAATAAGATTAATTAGATATGGTGATTGCAGTTCATTTGCCTCGTGCCCCGGCTTCTAAGTACTCTCCTCCTGAAGTCAGTAAGACTACCCATGTGAGTACATTTAACCACGTGTGAAAGTCCCTGCAGGATCAGGAATCCTGAGCAACCCGGGTACCAGCTCAAAACCCCGAGCGCAATGGTTCTTTAGCCGTAGGCACCTTGCCTTTCCAAGCACTTTTAATACCAAAGGCATGTTTGCTTTCGAGAGGTTCGGGAGGCATTGCATCTGAGTATAAATCTGTCGGAAATCCGGGGCTCTTGGCCGGCTCAGAGGAAGATGCTGCCGCTGTGGCCGTTCTGCAGAACTGGAGGAAGCCTTTTTCAAGCACGATGAGGATTCACAACTGGATTGGACAATATATACCTCTAATATTCCTACTTGGTCTCCATGTCTTCCAGCACTCCCCCCACACCCCAAAGCGCAGACCCCCGATATCCCAGCTCAGCCCTGAAAACTGCTGTTCAGCTGCCACGTTAGTCGTAGCCTGGCAGATCGGGGGGGAGAGACCCATAACGGGACGCAGACATCCCCGCTGGGCGCCTGAAGCCGGAGGGTGTTTTCTGCTCTCCCTCCATTAGTCAGCCCCTCTGGAAACACAGCCACTACCTTTTCTCTGTGCTAACTTGACCAGCGAGAAAATCCCCCTCCATTTAGCAATGCTCTTTCTGTCCGGGAGAGCTCAGCTTGGGCCGGGGCTTTGCTGCGGTGCTGCCGCAGCGCACCGGCGCTTCGAGCCCGTCCAACACTCCCGCCCCGTGCCTGCAGCCCAGGAGCTCCCGGCGAGCCCGGGGTACAGCCCTGGTGACTGGGGTCACAAGTTCAGCTGATTAAAATTCCCCCTCCATCACATTACAGGGCAGGGAAGCAAAAGACAGGGTTTATTTATAATCTTCCTCAAGTGCAAACCAGAAGAAGTGACCCATTATTACTGGAGATTGTTCAAGCCACCCAGGAAGAAAAGTGATATTTAGTTGTCGTTAAAGGCTCATAACTGCATAACAATTTCATGCTATGTTAACTTCTAGGTTTTCTTTCGCATATAAATTTTTAAGGAGTAAAATAGAAAAACCCAGGCACTTGACCTTTAATCACAGTTATTTGTGTGATCAGTCAAGTGTGGGAAAAAGCTAGTTTGTGCCTGAAAGATGCCCTTTAAAACTAGATTGCTCTAATATGACACACAACTCACATGGTTTAATATACGGGAGCTCACTTACCAGCCTCCGAGGCACAACAGCCTCCCATTTAGTACTCATGCACAGGATCTTGCTGCTGGTACACTGGAAGGCATTAATGTCACGAAGCAAATCGATACAGACCCCTGGGATGGCTCCATTCACCACCGAGAGACCCACGGGAGGTGTACGCATTCATGTCGTTGAAGAAACAAACAGGGAAGAGTATTTTCAACGTATATGGAGGATCTGATGTTAGAGATACATTTCACTAGAGTAAGGGTATGTCAAGCTAATAGAGCACAAAGCTTTCCCACTTACCTGAAATATTATTCCAAGCACTTATAAAAGCTTAATATTAGAACAGCCAGAGGTATTTTAATTACGATTTTGAAGTATCATGTTGTTTTGGGGAAATGATCTCATGAATTTTTCTTTGGCAAGACTGGATGACTAAAAGCCGTTGCGCAGGTGAAGGAAACGGAGCAGCCTTTTAAGCTGAGACTATTGGATTTATTCATTATCCGGCAGAGCTGATGACCAGCGACGGGCCTCGGCGCCCAGGGACGCCGTCAGGGAGCAGGACAGAGGGATGCGGTCCCTCTGGGCTGCTGTCCCCGGGACGGCACAGCAGACCAGCTGTCTCCTCGAGCACCAGCGGCACGACAAGGGGCCAGTTTCTGTAAGCGAAGGAAGAGGAACACCCCGGGCGTCTGGTCACCTCTGTCACTCACACCCGGCACGCGGGCAGCTTCCCTCACCCCACTCCCGAGTGCTACCAGGGCCACGGGATGAGCCGGGAGAGACAGGAGCGGGAAAGCAAAGCCGCCTGGTTATCCAGGCTCCAGATTGCCAGGGGAGCTTCTGCAAAGAGCCGGGGCCAGCATAGCCCAGAAAATGTGTAATTCGCCGAGCTGAGCTATTACCTGCTGTAAGTGGAGACAGAAAGATAGTTTTGAAACCACAGTGAAAATAACCCTCCTGGAAAAAAAAAAATCAATACAAACACCAAGGAAAGAGGATCAGAATCCGAGACCATCAATTCCTGAGATAAAGAGTTGAAAGTCTCAGTGGGAGGACAGCCAGATCTGGTCTGAAAAACAAAACTTCGTTTCTTTTGCTGACAAATGACTTCTTGTGCTAAAGGAGAGAGGAGCCAGGAGGATGCGGGCCTCGGTATGTGGCTGCAGGAGCTGTCCTTGAAGAAAGGAGGAGCAGGCAGCAACCTCACGGAAGCTTTTGCACCTCTCCTTCCGCTTTCACACTCGAAAGGATTTTCTTACAACGGAAAACAAGGGATTTGTGCAATTTCGTGCTGGTTTGGGCATATCGCAAAAACATGCTCCAGGACGAGTTTTGCCGCTTCTGCCCTGACGAGGCCGGAGTCAGAGCAGAGCAGGCAGCAGCAACACAGCACAAATGTATCTGGCATTAAGTAAATATCCCACACCGGCAAGCGGCAGAGCAGCTCAAACGATCCACACCGGGTACCATCGGCACCTCGCCAATCCGCTGCCCCCGGCTGATCCCGGGGCTCAGACGCTGCTTCCCAGGAGGACCACGCTCCGTCGCAGCCAGTGCCTTCACAGCCTGCTGCCGACAGCGCTGTCTCGTCCCCGCACCATCTCCTCGCTGCTAACTGGTAGAAATCACAGCGAAAATAGAAGTTAATGCACAGCTTCCCCACAAATCTCATGATCAACGCTGCACAGCCCTGCATTGTGGGCTGCAAAAGGAAAATACTCTGGGTGTTAACTCCTTTTACCTTCTGTGTTGTTTGTCTGAAAATAAAAGCAACCAGAGCTATGCGTTTGTTTTTAATGGCTTAATTTTTCTGTTAGATGTGTACTCTTTGCTTCAGGATCTCTGTACTATAAACGTTTTACAGCAGCTCTTTAGCTTTTAAGGTAATCACATAAAAGATCCTTGACTACATAAAGGCAGCTAATCTGGGTAAATGCCTTTAAGCATCTTTACATTTCTTGCTAATGGATATCTAAGCAGCCCAGAGAGATCCACGTTCTAGAAAATAACGTAAAATGTAGTAAGTGTCTAATTTTTTCAAATGCCTCACATTCATCATATACTGGGAAAATCCAGAGCTCCAGGCAGCATAAGATCATTACACTTGTATAAGTAATATTCCATTCTGTCATCATCAATATGAAACCCAGCCTGTCACTGGGGGCAAGGATCCACTCAGCATTAAATTCCAACTGGAGACAAATTAACACACGCTATTAATTAGAGGTAGACAGGAGGGATCCAGGTGCTGCAATCTGGTGACAGAATCTGAAGGGCAAGCCAAGGCATTCACTGCGCTCGGGAGTTGTGCGTGGAAAACGTTACCCTCTCCCCACCTCGAATCGCGCTCCGGGAGCAGCGGGAGGGCTCGCGGAGGGTGATGCCGTGCCGCGCTTTTTGCTGCGTGGAGCCAAGCAGCTGGCAAAGCGAGAAGTGAGTGCAAACCACCGCGCAGAAGCGGGTCTCCCTTAGTCCCCCGTGTCCCCCCCGCCCCTCCGCCTGCTCCCCTCGGAGCCGGGGGCAGGACCCTCTGCACACAGCAGTGTGCAGCGCTGCGACCCCGCACCCCACCAGGCAGCAGCCCCGTCCCCTACTTCCTGTCGGGGTCCAGGGCTCACCGCGCATCGCCTGCAGCCCAAAACCCCACAGGGACCCAACGCGGGCCAGTTGATGCCAGCGAGCAAACCTCTCGTGCTTTATCTTGCTGTCGCTTTGCATCTGCGTGCAACAGCTCTCCTCGTTCTGCTCCACGCACCGCCCCGGAGCATCGGGCAGCCGGCGGGCAGCACTGCCCTCACCCCGCCGGCAGCCTGACCCGCTGCCGTCCTGCCTGCGCGCACCGGGCATGGGCCTGTCCGGCTGGCTCGATCCCCGGCCGCACTGGTGGCTTTGGCAGGGGCGGCGAGAGCTGCAGCAGCCGTGCAGGAGCCGCCGCCGGGAACGCCGTGCAGCACAGCTCTTCCTCGGGACTTTCACGCTTTTGCTGCATATGAACGGCTGAAAGCCACCGCCATCCCAGCCCTGCGGAGAAAATCCAGAGGCCAACCACCCGCTCACTAAACCTGCAGGGACGAGACGCAGCAGGGACAAGGCACGAGGAGCACTTCCCACAGAGGCAGACCGTCTCACCTCTTCTGGCACCGCGGGGTTACGAAGGGCCCCTGGCCCGGGCAATGCCGTGCCTCAGCGGCGCTGCCGGGACCCGGGCGTCCCAGGCTGGGCGCGAGTCCTCGTGCTGCCTTCCGCTCCAGCCGCAAAACCCCTCCAAGGGAAAAAGCACCTATTTTAAGAGCTCTCTGATGTAACTACCTCTGTGGAGGAGGAAGCAGCGGACGCACAAGTGCAGACGGGTCACCTAATTCTGCAGATTTATTACCTGCGTTAATTAGACTCCCTGTGCCGTTCCCAGGGGACTCAGACCCACAGCGGTGCAGCTCCGCGTCGCTGGCACGCCGGGACAGGGGTGCGTGGCCGAGCTGGAGCCGGCACCGAAAGCACGAGGCCAGCGAAGCTGCCGGCTGCTGGGGGAAGGCAAGCCCAGCACCCGCGGGCTCTCCTTCAGCAGCATCCAGGGCAGCCGCAGCTCCTGCAGCTCCCGCAGCTCCCGAGGGTCTGCCCGGGCTCCCCCGGCCCCTCCTGCCCCTCCACAGCCGTCAGCGGGCTTGGCACGGGGGGCCGGGCCGAAACCCACCTGCAGAGGGAGGCTGGCTGGGCAAGGGCCCCGGATAGGTAATTAGTATCAGAAAGGAGATTTCGAAGGATTACAAATAAACAAAGGGAATCAATTACCTGATAGGAGGTTTTCGCCAGAGCCACGCGCTGGCGTATAAACTACTGAGGCTGGAGAGCTGAGGGACCAACAAAGCCAGACAAATCCCACCCCGTCCCAGCCCGCAGCGGCCCTCAGGGCCTCGCGCAGGGCCGACGCCGGGCTGGAATGCACAGAGGAGAAAGAATTACGTTTTCGTTTTCCCAGGAGAAAACGACGGTTTGTGTTCGCTCAGCTCTGTCCCAGCACGGGGAAGGTCCAGTTCATTTTGCTCCTCCGTGAGTAACCTGGTGCGTCCGGCTCCGCTCTCAAAGGTCGCTCCAGCCCACGCGTGGCTCAGCCAGCACGCAGAAAAGGCGGCGTGAAGGCACAGAGACCCGGCGTCACCTGCTAACGGCGGACAGGTGGGAAAACTGCAGCAAACCCGGCCGGGCGGCTCCGGCATTTTGCACGGAGCAGGGGGGCTTGCCGGTCTCCAGGAGAGGGGCAGGGGAGCTCCTCTCACAGCCGGTCGGGGCGCCCGGCACGGCCGCCAGCCCGCTACGCCGGACGGACCCTGCCCTCCCTCGGCCACAGCACCGCTCCTCCCCAAACACCCCAGGCATGTGGCAGCCGGGGGACCGGCACGTCCCCCGAGGGTCGCGGCGGTCACCGCTGACCAGCCACTGACCGTGGCTCCGACGCTCGCCTGGGGGGCATTGATCAAGAGGAAACCGTGCGGTGCTAACAGAATGTAATTTAGAGCTCCAGAGGAATCCAGCCGTAATTTACTGCTAATTAATGTCCCATTATTTAAAGTAAACATCTTGAATTTGGGACTGTGTCCTGCCCCGCCCATTCAGCCACTTCCCAGCAGCAGGATCAGAAATACCGACCTCCGGCGCTCCCACAGCCCACGAGCACCGGCGCCGGGGCTGATGCCATCCCGGCTGGACCCCAGAGCCTCCCAGAGCCGCCCTGCCCGGCCGGCCCCCGCACCGGCCCCTTTACTGCCGGCAGCAAGGGCAGACCTTTGCGATGGAGCCACGCACAGCGTAGTTATAACCGGGCTGGGGGGGGTCCCACCCAGAGGGACGCCCCAGCTCCCCTGGGGAGGACGGTCCTGCCTCGCAGGGACGCTTTACCGGGGGGTGCCGAATACGGGGCAGGATGCCGGCACCCTGGTCTTTGCACAGACGGGCTTCTTCACACTCGGACAGCCCCTCTGCTTCTTCTTCTCTTCCTCTGGTTGAAAGACAGAACTGCAGACCGAGAGCTCAGGTGTCTGAGCCTCTGAGAGCCAAGGTCTGTGATAGAGATGGTGATATACCTCAAGTATAATGGTGCAAACAACCATTATCATAATTTTGATACCAATTACATGTAATTTGAACAAAGGAGTTGTCCTAGCTTTGATTTGCTCTCTTTGTATTCCTGGCTGGTTTCATTAAAATCACTTACAGAAATTTGCAGCAGTTCTGTTTGAAGTGCTGTCATTAGGATTTTCATTTTCAGTGGCGTCGGAAATAATTTCACAGCAGGCTGTTTATGTTCTACAAAGGGATCTGCAGCGTGTGGCCATCACTCCTGGTCAGACGCGTTTCAGACAGACTGGTCCTGCTGGTCGTACGGCCGCGTGAGGCGAGTGTCCGGCCTCGAGAGCCGGGGAAGGACGCTCCAGAGTGGCTACGGCAGAGGCTGGCGCCTGCCACGGTGCCGAGTTCTCACTGCAGCCCGTGCCCTTCCCGGACCTCCCTTGACTGCTGCAAGCAGCGCTGTGCTGAAATTGGAACCCAAACCTCTGTAAATTTGAAGACTGAGCAAGTGCCAGGCTGGTTCGCCCTGATCCCGAGGGGACCCGCAGCTCTGTGCGTGCATCCCCGCGCAGCCCCGAGGGGGGACCCCAAAGTGCCAGCACGCCTCGGGTGTGGATTTCCCTGTTTCACAGTGTTTCCCCTATTTGTTAAGATCTTTTTACGTTTAAGTCTTTGCGCTGATCACCATTTAAGATCAATTACCAAGACTTCTAATTTTATTGGCCACTCTATCGAGTGGCAGTAAACGTCCCTTAACAACAAGGGCGCTGAAGTTACGGCTCTGAGCTACGGTGGATTTCCTTGGGGTGAATGCTGCTCTGGCTCCTATTCGTTAGGCAATCAAAGATGCAAGTTGCATGACACACTGATGAAGAAAGACACTTTGGGACTCGCTCCGTAACTCAATCACCACAAGACACTCGCCAATTATCCCTTAGTCACGGGGTGAGGGTGGCAGGGAGGTCACGCAGAGTGAGTCGTTTTCATTTGTCCATGAGAAAAGAGGGTAATATGCTTTGCAAATGATAATTAGCAATTTACTCCAGCTGGGGCTAATTCCTAGATGCATTTTGCGCTCCAGGACTCGGCACTTGGGCAGACTCTAAATAAGGCACCAGCACGGTGTGTCCAGCTCCATTAAAGCTCTCTGGTAATTACAGAGTGCTCGCTGCGCAGCGGAGAGCTGGACGCCTTCCCGTGCCTGGGGGAGCCTCTGCTCCGCCTGCCACCGTGCCGGGGTGGATGCGGCCCCCGGAGAGCGACCACCAGGTGCTGGCCACGCTGTCCGCCGGGACGCCCGCCATGGGGGTCCAGCCAGCTCCATCCTGCTGATGGAGGGAGGGACCCTTCCCGGCCCCGCGCTCGGCCCCGCTCCCGGCCCCTGGCTCAGCGCTGGCCGCCGGCGGAAGGGGCGTTGGGGGAAAAGGCCTGCAGCTCGGGGAAGCCATAAATTCGGTTTCATTACAAGAGTGCACTCGCACCCCAGGGCGAGATTGCCATGTAGGTTTGCAAAAATACTGCTTAAATAAACAGGAAGGGAGGAAATGCCGGAGAGAGTGTCCAATCTGCACTATAATTAGGGGAAAGAATAACAAATGGCAGAAACAACCTGTTCCCATCTGCAGCTGCAGTTTGTTCCTACTGTATCTGAAAGGCCATGCACCGCCCGTACCAGGAGCTTTCTCTGGAAATGTATGAATGTTTCATTCAGCAAGAGTGGAAAAAGAGCATCTTTTTGCATGTATTGCAGATTCTGCTGTAATGAACCATCAGAGAGAATGTTACCAACCCAGACACTTACTGCTGTCCTGGTCTGGTAGCAAAAGTGGGGGGCTGCAGCCCTGAAAGGGTCTCCATGAAGAGAGCCAACACGGGGACAGCAGTTAGGCCCCGGAGCTGGGGGTCACCCTGGTGTGGGGCCGGTCCCTGCCCTGTGCAGCGGTTCGGGGTCACCGAGTCACATCTGGTCCCCCAGAGTCGGAGGGTGCAGTGCTCAGTGGCTGCATTTGGACACATTATTCAATTCCAGACTGACTAATTTATCCGTAAACCTTCCTAATGAGGCTGATAGTGTAGGAATGGAGGAAAGCAGCATTATTATCTGTAAACAGCGGCGGCTGACAGCATGTTTAATCACAGGCTGCATAATGGTAACATCGGTGGAGGACAAGATTAGACACTTCTCCAATTAGTCACACACCAAAGGCATGAACACGGAGCCCGAGGGTCACTCAACCCACAAAGGAGAGGAGCAAAGACCAAAGCCGGAGGCTGTCCCGGTGAGGGGGAGGCACTGGAGGCCGGGGACAGGCGGGGCTGGAGCTGTCCCCGACACCCCGCGTTGCACAGCCTGCGAGCGGGGAGAGCCCAGGCACCGCCGCCGGGCCAGGCAGAGCCGAAGCCACCGCCCGGCACCGCGTGCCCGGTGCTGCCTTCCCGCTCTGCCAGCTGCCTGCTCCTAACAGGATTTTGCAGTCTGCGGTGAGTGGGCTAATGGGATAGAGAGGTAAAGAGTTCACCCTACTCACTTTTCTCTGCTGCTTTCCTTTTTTTCTGAGCATCTCTCTCTCTCCTGGTTTTCTCTGGCTCACCTCCCCCTGCCTGAGTGCTCCTGAGATTTGCAGATCATAAGCATTCATAAGAGCCAGAAATTATTACCAGAATCCTATTTATCACAAAGCAAATGGTATCTAGCGGGCTGCAGCCTTCGGAGCCGTGGCCATTGGTTTACAAGAAATGGTGTCAAGGCTGTGGGGTTTCTCTTTCCCCAGCCCCCAAGTCTGGGCAACGGGGCTGCGGGCGAGCAGGCAGGTTGCGGGGCTGGGGGGAGCGGGGAGGAGAAGAGAAACAGCTACAGGCGTCCCCGCCGGCGGAGCACAGCAAGGGAGCGAGCGGTGATGGCACAAGAGGCGCGCTGGTGGAGGCAGGCAGACTGTGCACAAACGGCAGGGAAGCACGGGATGTGCCAGGCACCACGAGGCAGCAGGATACGGCCCCGACCCCAGGATAACTGGGGCTGCGGCATTCCCGCTGCCAAGTCCGCTTCCACGGCAGACAAGATTTTAGCACGTGCCCTCTCTTCTTCCTAATCCCAATATCTGGGGTTAAACCAGTAGCTCCTCTGTGGTGAAATCCAGGTGTTTTGATTTATCTGTGAGAGTTCTCATTATCAGCCGCAGCAACGGAGACTCTGACCTTTCATGTCAGGGCCCCTTTGAATTTACCTTCTGCCCAGAGGTACAAAAGAAACCATGAGAAATCAATTTTCTTTCCTCCAAGACCCCCCTAGTTTTCAAGAACTTTTAAAGGGCAAAGAAACCATAACTGGGACATCTTCTGCCTTTAAAAAGGTCCTTCATCATGTTAGATTTTGATTAATCAGCCTCCTACTCTCCCATCACTTCCACAGCGGAGAGCACTGGAGACCTCCCTGCAGCCCCTCTCTGCAGAGGGAGAGGGGGAGAGAGAGGGAGAGGAAGGCTTCGGCGGCGGGGGGAGCCGTGGCCGCCTGCGGGGAAGGCTCCAGCCTCGGGGCCCGCCTGCAATCCTGGTCCTGGTCCCACTCCCATCAGCAGGGAGACACGGCACCGTGCTGGGCACAGGATGCTCCGGTGGGTGCTGCCGGTTGCTGTTTTCTGCTCCCCCGGTACCGCTCGCCATGGCTGCCTCCAGAACCGCTCGCCACGGCTGCCTCCAGGCCTTGCGACGGTTCCTGGGCTGCAAACCCTGAGACTCCCCGGCTTGCCCCAGCAGGCGCCGGGCCCTCGGCGCAAGCAGCGTGCTCGCAGACGAGCCTGACACCGCAGGGGACGAGGCGGCTCGCCCAGTCCCGGCCCCGGCCCGGCCGGCAGGCCCCGGGGCCCGGAAGCCCCGCAGACTCTGGCAGCAGGCAGCTTCCTCTGCCTGCCAGCTGACATGCATAATTCAGGCGAAATATTCATTTAAGACCGTCTAAGCCATGGTAATAAAGCAGACATTATGACAATACAGATCAATAAGTCCAGAGAGGATCCTTCGCTGAAACACGCTGCAATTGTTCAAACCAAGTCTTAATTGTGACAGGAATTGATTTCTCTTTTCTAATATCCCTGACTTTTAATTAAAAGGTAGTTAAGTAGACAATACATTTCCAGGATCATTTAGAGGCAGGGCAACATCAAGGAGCATGCACTTAAAATGCAGAAATGGTGCCTTGTTAATACAATGAGACTGCAGCTTGGGGAGTTGCTCCGTGCTGATTCAGAGACGCCCGCGGCCGAGCGGGGCACAGGGACGCCGGGGCCCCCGTGCCGGCTCCCACAGCCTGCGCTCTCCTCCGCCCCGGCCTCAGCAGGGACGTGGGCACGTCCCCTCTTGTTCTCTCCCGCCACCCAGGGTCCTCCATCCATCTGCATTTCACACCCTCTTGCGCACACGAGTGCCCCCAATAGCTCCGATTACCCTGCAGACTCCAGCGCTTTGCTTTGCCCTTGGACGGTGGCAGCACGTGGCAGGGCAGGCAGGGCAGGCAGGGCAGGCAGGGCGGGCAGGGCAGGCAGGGCGGGCAGGGCGGGCAGCGCTGCTCCCACAGCATGCCGGGGACGGCAGTCGCTGCAGCACCGGCTGCCCCAGGAGCTCAGCAGGGTGCGC
>JAVKLA010000021.1:520688-543553 GCA_034782735.1 Sagittarius serpentarius | reverse complement strand
GAGCCGGCGAGTCAGTCAGGGCACAGTGCAGCAGGGTGCGCAGGCAGGGCGCGCAGGCAGGGTGCACAGGCAGGGCGGGCAGGGCGGGCAGCGCTGCTCCCACAGCATGCCGGGGAAGGCAGTCGCTGCAGCACCGGCTGCCCCAGGAGCTCAGCAGGGTGGGCGCAGCCCCTGCACAGCCTTTCCCCCACGTCCACACGCTCCTTGGGACGGTCCCGAGACGTGTCCGCAGCAGGGACGGGGCCGGGAGGAGGGAGCGCTGGAGCCCCTGCGCAGGGAGGGGATGAGCTCCTCCAGCCTTTGTTTGTATAATTTCCAGGAAGCTTCTCGTCGGCAGGGGTGGCAGCGGCACAGCACGGCAAGACGTGCGAGGAAGCCAACTGTGAAGCAGCCAGACGCTTCTCAATCATCCTCTATTACAGTAAAACAGGCCAAAGCACCTTAATCTGACTGGAGGGAGTCCAGTAGCACCAGAGACTCCATTAAAAGAAGAAATGGGCCTTTTATCTACTCATCAAGAATCATAAAGGAGAAAACCTTGGAAGACACCCATAAATCCCGTAACGCGTCCCCAGGGAGACCCGCAGCACGTCGCAGCGGCAGCAGCTCTGGTGACACACCTCCTGCGCTGTCCCAGCCAGCCGACCCCACCGACATGTCTGCGAGACCAAGGCATCTGCCGGACAATTTAACGCGACAGAGCTGCAGCCATCCATCCGTATTGGAGGCAGCAACATCGCACCGGGTGGCCGAGCCATCCCTAAGGGTGGCCTGTCCCTGCTGAGCGGTCCCTCACCGGAGAGCAGGGCTCCTGGGCTGCGTGGGTGCTGGGACAGATGCTGGCTGTGCACCCCCGTGCCCCGTGGCACTGCAGCGTTGCCCTGCCTGGACCAGCCCGGTGGAGCCGAGCATCTGGCAGAAGCCCCTCTCCTGCCTCCGGGTCGAGGGGCTGGACCCAGAGCCAGAGCTCTGCCAGGTTCACACTCCCCAGGCAGATGGGCCCCGAGGGACCATTACCTCCCGTCACTTGAGCTTTAATAACGGAGCGTTAACAGGACTAATGATATCTCCCCAGCCTTACCACCCACTCTGGTTGCTGCTTGGAAAACACGTGTGATGGAGTCAGGAAAGTGGCACTTGGACTAGGTCCACAAGAAATTTAGTACTAATTTAGCCGTAATTTAGGGCTCTCCCTCCCACCTGGCAGCCAGAGTCGGACTAGCAAGTCCTGGCCAAGCAGCCTCTGTCTCTCGTCCCCATCCCTCGGCACAGCCGCCCCTCTGCCCCACACCCAGCGGCTCTGCCAGGCTCAGCCGCACGGCTCGTGAGGAGGAAGGGGCTGCACTCCCCCCGCTCCAATTCATCCGACCGCTCCGCGCGCCTGGGAGAGCCCCTTTCCCCACTGCCCCGAGAAGTGGCAACCGTGCAGCCGGCTCAGACGCGGCACTTGCAGCACGGGCAGAGGATGAGAGATGCGTGTCCCCTCCTCGTGAGCTCTGGCCATGGAAATGGGAAACAAGGCTGGAGCAGGTGGGCATCTGGACCACAGCACTTCGCCTGCGGGCTCCGAGGGACGGGACGGGGACTGGCTGCATCCTGGGGGAACAGCCAGAGCCGATGAGAGCTCAGACCCACAGAGGAACAAAGCCATATTTTCAAAACTGACATTTTTAACCACAGTGGTTGCAAGCATGTCTTGTCATTGGACTATGGTCACAAGCAGCTGTTTACGCTCTTTGAAAAGCATTTTCTCTTTACCCTTATGAACACACACAAGCACCAGTACAGAGCTGTATGGTGAGCTGCTGTATCAGTCCTCATCACAGGGCTTTAGAGAGGACAGTAATTACTTCTCGATACTGGAGCTCCCCACATACATATCCTCCTCTGTATTGACGAACCTGCCTGCCAGGGTCTTGCTCAAAGCTGGCAGTGGTGGAATTTGGAGCAGCAGCACAAAGCAGGGAGAGGTCCAGGTTCTGGAGACCCTGTCTCTGCATTAAAAGGTGCCGGGATGGCTTTTGGCCAGTCTCGCAAAATATATCTGGTATTTACTCTGCTGGTGGGTACCTAAGTGGTCAGACACTGCGGCAAATCCTGTTTCCCTAGGACTGATTAGATTAGAGAGCAGAGGTGCTTGAGAGCTTGCTGACATTGCCAGGAAAGAAGAGCAAAGACTGAAGAAGATTCTCAGAAACATCTAGACCCTGCTACTCTTCCCCAAACCTGCTTGTTCATGCCAGTTAGAAATGCAGAAGCATCATCTTTGCAGATACAGTCCGTTTTTTTATATTATTTGGCTCATCAGATGTAAGCCAAAACACAGACAGTGACAAATGGTCTCTTGGTTTTTTGAACCCCCCCAACAGCCCCGCCATGCTGCGTCCCTGCCAAATGCACCAAATACAAAGCGCAACCCCTCCGCCGTTCTGCCCGTTTCCTGGCTGCAGCGTGTCCATGAGCAAAGCACCCCTTCTCTGGCTGTGGGGACGGGCAAGTCCCGTCCCCGCGCCCGACGGGTCACACCAGGGAGCCGGGGCCAGCAGGCAGCCGTCGCCTGCAAGGCACGGGGGGAGCAGCAGCACCGCCACAGGCCGCCTTCCCCTAAAGCCGCCTTCCTAGAAGGAGGAAATCCCGCAACTGAGCGTGTGAACAACCCCCGAGGGAAGGATAATGCTGTCTGGCAGGGACACCAGTCTCAAGGAGTGGGACCGCCCAGACAAGTTCCCAAAGAATTTGTGATGCTACACCACCTCGTCATGCTGTTAAGCTTTTAATTCATCCAGCTTTGTTACCCTGGACATTTTGTTCTCTAAATCAATGCAGCCCCCAGAATGATAAAAACCTTCATTAATACCACTGGGCTATTGCCTAAAACAACAGCACACAATCTGGTCCTTTTTAGTTTGATTTTGCTGTTGCCTGGGACAGGATTAGAGAGAAATACATCTACTAATTCTTCCAATATCCTTCAGCAAACATCAGCTCGGACCAAAGAGGACATGGGATGCCAGTGCTAGTAATTGGAAAGAAGCTCGTCACTTGCAGATGGTCGGAGACCCTTGATGGCACTCCAGGCTTTGACATAATTATCGCCAGCACAGAGCAGCTGCCAGCCAGCACAGTACTTGAGTGAAAAGGAAGAGAGCTGCTTAATCATACAGCCTCTCTTCCTAAAGGAGGGCTTTCATCCTTGTTCAAACCCTTTGCAGGGATGCTGCGTGAAGCACAAATCAAATATCACGGAAGGGGCTTTCATACAATTAGTGGCGCTTCTTGCTCAGACAGAAACTAGCATTTTGCCTTCAAAGGGGTGGAGGCAGTGCCACCTCCTGCTGCAGAGGTGAGGGCAGATGCCGGCAGGACCCCGGCCCAGTGCTGCCAGGGCCTGCGCCGCCATCAGCCGCAGGCGGGTCTCTCCTGCCATCGTCCCTCCGATGCGCTCTCCTGGCCACGGCCGTGCCCAAGTCTGGGACCGAGTCCTCCACCCACAGCAACCCCGAAGGCGTCAGAGGGCGAACAGGTACCTGCGACACAAAGCACGATGCTCGAGCCCCTCTGCGCAGCCCTACGAGACCACTGCGCGTCTGCTGGAAAAACCTCCTTGTGAAGCAGCTCAGGCCATTTTCTGCAGCCCAGGGGATGGCGATGTTGAAGGCCAGAGGGAACCGTCTTATGACACATTGATAAATTCAGGTCTTTCCCCAGTGCAGCTGTTTCTAGCTGATGAACTCTGCTTACAGCAGAAAGAGTTGCCAGGCCTGAAGCACAGCACTGCACTTTGTAATAACAAATTTCATCCCACTTACCTTACTCCTGCATTTTTCTCTGAAGTATTCCAGTGCCCCAAGCCACCAGTGCCCTGTGCCTGCAGTGCATTTCCCAGCCCCAAGGCGTTCCCCAGCTGGATCCCCACCACCCCACGCCACTGCCCCGCATCTGCCGTCTTTACCCACTCGCCTTGCCGGTCTTCCTCTAATCTCAGTTTGCTGTGTTTTACCCAACAGCTTGTCTCACGTTTGACTGCAACGCGTGCAGTGTAGATCTCCTGCGCTCCCGTTCTCTGGCAAGTAACTGCTCGGATGGCCGCCTCGCCGCGACGCGCATCGGACAGCCTGCCCGGATCGCTTGCTGAGGAACCCATGGTACATCTTATCCCACTTTCCATTTACTGCTGGTTTTTTGGAGCTGTTCGTAATCTAGCTAGCTCAAGTGTTGCGGCATCACAGTGGCCTTTCCCAAACAAGCCAGAATTTTCCAGCCAGACACCTCTGGCTTTGTGTCAAGTTCCAGTTTCCCCAGCCAGCAAGTCCCATTGCCTGCCAGTCATTAAGTTCACATCCAGTCATTAAGCTCACATCATCTGTCAGCCTGTCATTACAGCGCCAGGATGGCTGCGCTCAATGCTGACAGCTCTCTGCGGCGGTTGACACACCTGCGGGAAGGTTTAGCCTCACCGAACAGCCCCATAAGGGAACGTGGCTGTTGGGTCTGAGATGACTTCCATCCCTCCCCGTCCCGTAGGAAGGCGTGACGAGCACTGCCTTTGTTTTCACCGGCAGCGAGCGTAACTACCCCGGGGCCACAGACAGCCGCAGGCAGGGAGCGGGGCTCTGCGGACCCTCGTGCCGCCCCACGCCGCGGGAGCCCTGGGGCACCGGGCCAGAGCCGAGGGAGCAGCCTGGCCCTTGCCCTCTGCAGAGGACTGCGGTTTATGTTTTGTTTTCTCTTGTAACTCTCTGTTCCCGACCTTGTAACTGTTAACTCTCAAAAGCTGACCTTGAGCCTTGCTAAACAAATTTTTCCCCCGCGTTACCGTAAGGGCTGCGCGATGCCGGGAACGATGCTCCATCAAGGCAAGCCAGAGAAGCAAAGGGTCTCCGCAGGGCACGCCAGGCATGCACAACACCAGGCTGCACAGAAGATTTGCCAGCTGCCAGCACAGACCCGGACCTCGTAACACGCTCGCCTCCCTGCAGAACAGAGCAACAGCAGAAACCCCGAGGAGTTTTGCAGGGCTGGGAAGCAGCACCAAGCAGGGTCCGTGGCCAGAGCCCAGAGCCCTGCAGAGGCCCCATGGGAAGGAGCCCGGCAGAGCTGGGCCACTGGCACACGCTGCGGGACGGACAGGCTGGGCCAAGCGCGGAGCAGGTCCGCCGGACCTACGGAGAGCTGGCCGCGACCCGCCGCGGCACGTCAGCCCCGTGAGACACGTCCCCCGCCCTGGCGTCCCGCTGGCCCCTGCAGAAGAGCAGCCACAGGTAAATCACAGCAGTGACGATGTCCCGGGAGGGGGAGCACGAGCCGAGCAGCCAGATGCCACGTAGACTTCAGAGAGCAGGAAAGTAATTAAGTATTGACTGAGAATGTCCTAGGCGAGCCCCGGATGCACATTACATTCTGCTTAACTCAATAATTACCATATATATTATCCCTTTCTGCACTCTATCTTTATTAAGCTAAAAGGTCTGTAATTAGCTACTTGGTTTAAGTGTAAGATTTTAATTAATTCATATTATGAAATATAATTGCTTATTAGAGATAATGTTGCGCGTTCTATCACACCAGTATCTCTCGGTAATATTTTAACCAAAATACAATAGTTTGCCACAGTGGGTGAGCAGAGGTTTTACTAATCAGGCACCGGGATGCAAAGCATCCTCTACAAAGCCGAAAGAAACCGACAAGTCCGTAAACGGTTTGGTACAAAACCACCCCCAGAACCATTCCCCCTTCCAAAACCGAGCAGGACACGTGAGGCCACCGCAGCCGCACAGCGGTGTCCCCTCCGCCCGGGGGGGAGGCTTCCTCCCCGTCGGACCAAGGTCTGCGACGGCCCCGCACCAAGCGCAGACGGACGCCCGGGCAGCGGGGTGACGCTGCTGCCGAGAGCTGCAGCCACCGGCACGGACCGCACAGAAACGCGAGCAACAGACGCCGCCTCCGCAAGCAGTCAAGACACTTGCCCGGTGGCGTTTTCAGAAACCGGCAGGGCTGGCAACACTGCCGTCCAGAAAAGAGGAGACGGTTTCGCAGCGTCACCTCCGTGGGAGCCCCGTCCCAGCAGCGGCCAAGGCAGGCCGGGGGAGCTGGAGAGCCGTCAGCAGGAGGGGAGGCAGTCAGGGTCTGGGGGTTTTGTCACCCCTCCCAGCTTTTCTGGCATCCAAGGAACGCAATTAGCAGGGAACCACGTTCTTCACTTAATGAGCCTTGTTAGTAAACCTCGCCTGAAACTTCGTATCCCCTTCGCACTCGCCGGCGGCCGCAGAGGGAGCCTGGTTCAGCGCAGGGGCTGCAGCTCCCACGGCCGAACCCAGCCCCACCGACAGCACGATGGCCTGGCATCTGCAAATGTATTTAGCTGATGATTTAAGCTTCGATTCCATTTAATTTAGATGTTAGAAGAGTTTTATTTTAGGACTTGATATGTTATTTATGAAGGTATGTCAACACAGCGTATCAATTTAGCAGCTGTTGCTAGTTGACTATGAGACGCTGTTTAAGACAGGACAATCTGTCTCGCTATATAACGTCAATTCTGTGGCACTTACACAAATGCAAAATCACTACAACATTAGAAACAAACAACAGCCGTACTAGAGACTTCGCGAAATACCTTGTAAACTGCACAATAAATTATTGACTTTATGGCATTTGGTGCTGAATTAAAATGATAAACTAAAGTTTTTATCTGCCGAAAGCCGTTTCCATGGTGTTGAAGCAGCAGATGGTCTTTCCTGGAGATAAAGGACTTCAAAGCCTTGCCAGTGGAGAGCAGAACTGGAGATTTAACATACGTATTGTAAAATTCAAGAGGCGAGCACCTGGTGGTGCAGCCTGACAGGCTGGCGCGGCTCTGCCGAGCCCCAGGGTCCCGAGCAGGGCCAGGACCCACCGCGACGCACAGCCCAGCCCAGGGCGCGCTCAAAAGGCTGCACGGACCCGATCAGCTCTTTATCAGGGGTTCCTCCCTGCGTGTTCCCGAGGGAAACCCCAGCAGTCACAGCCTTCCCTTCATTCACACTCACAGCCTGTTCTGGCCCTGTTTTATGAGTCATTAATTCCTAATAAGTAGAAAACTGCATGATGGGCTTTGGATATGAATGGTTTGCTGTATCAGAGACAATCCATGATCTAAATTACCAGCTATAAATCAATTTTTGAATGTTGACATATCTTTAATAATGATAAATGAAGAATTTATGGATGCTGCTAAAGTTCACATCAAGATTTTGATTTATGAGCACGCTGAGCTCAGGTGAAGCCATCAGCCCCTGGTCCAGCACCTTGTCCCGGACTCGGACACCAGGGCATCCCTCACCTGCACTCCGGTGACTGCCAGCCCCCCCCCATCTCCCTCCTGTGCTGTGGGGCCGGAGGTCCCCATGGACCACGGCCGGGCAACTGCAGGTGGGTCCGAGCTCCAACAGCTCCTGCCACCCTCACCTCCACGCTGCACACAACCAGGACAGCGAGAGGTTTTGCTTTCTGTTCAGTGAAGGACGCTCCCCCTTGTCCAGAACGTGTCATTCTCAGGTGGTCCTCCCCCCTGCCCCTCTATTTCTCTTGACTTCACCTGCAGACACCCATTCTCACCGCCCAGGAGGGTTTGGGGAGGGACAGACACTAGCACGGGGCGAGCTGCGACCACCCGAGCTTTCGCAGAATACAGGCCTGCCGCCGAGAGCTGCCAGGCTGGAGCAGAAAGCTGGGAGCCAAGAGGCACGGAGACACTGGCTGCAGGAGGCCAACACAGACCGAAGAACGGCTTGGCCACCTGCAAGGCTGAGGGTGCCTCATTGTGTAATGGTGGGAGCTGCACCTCGTGCTTCACGCAACCAAGACGCGTGAACAGCTACAGGCACAGGCGCAGCCCTCTTCCCTCCGCCCGCCGGCTCTGCCTGTTCAGGTCACCTGGCGCTCCAGGATGCGTCTCCCTGACAGGGGCTGTTGTTCTCATGCACATGTGCCAGGGAGGCCTTCTGGGCTGGAAAGCCGCTTTTCATTTGATTTCAATTTACTGTTGGAATTAAGGTGGTGTAAAACAGTGTGTGAAGAGAAAAATTACCATGTCTGTTTAGAGAGCGTAAAATAGGTACTTAACTGTTTGACCACTTAGATGGCGGGTTCCAAATCAATTTTCACTCCGCTCACGTCCTGCCATAATTAATAAGCTGAAAATGATGCTTGTTAGAAGCAAACAGTAAACAATAAGTAACCTCAGTGCTTGTCAGTCCTCTCCTTCAGGCTCATGCTCTGCCTTTCTCCTCTGGTCTCGCCTGCACCCTGGCCGGCACCCACAAAGCGGCCACGAGCAGCGTTAGCGGGAGCCGCAGCACCTGGGTCCGGGGCTTCGGGCTGCCTGGCCGCTTACGGGGGGCTCCTGTGGAGGCGGCAGCCCGCTGTGAACCAAAGGCACCTGCAGCACTCGGCCCTGCTGCGCCGGTGCAGGACAGGCCCCGGGAGCGGGCGCCCCGGCGGTGCCTCCCAGCCCCTCCGGATGGGGCCAGGGGAGCCCCCAGCCCCTTCCCTCTTGGCCGAGGCCGATGGAGGGAGCCCCCGGCACCGGGGACGGAGCAGAAGGAGGCTCTGCTTGCCGGAGGTGCTACACACGTTTCAATGAAGAGGAAAAATTACAAAGCAACCCCAGTGACGTCCCTCCGCCAGACACCGTGGGACCTGCCACCACCCGAGCCTGCCCGCACTCTGCCCGTCAGCGCCCTGGCTGCCCACCCCGGGGAGCCTGCCGGCCAGCCCGCCCCGGCCCTGGCAGCGCCCCGCTCTCCGCACCGGCCTTTCCTTCCCCACCTGGAAGAGCCGACCCTGACCCCTCTTCCTCGAGTGAGTATTACGTACACATGCCGCAAAAAGGCAAGGCAAGACACACGGATTAGGAATTAGCTTGTTCCCAGTAACGAGGGTGAGAGCACAATGGCCATTACTGGCATCCCCACTCCGGCAGCCAGCGGTGCACGCCGGCGTGCCCAGGAGCCCCAGGGCGGCGGCAGCTCCGCCGGGGCAGCACCCTCCGGCTCTGCAGCAGCGGACGGGCGACACGGAGGGGACCGTCCTTGCTCGGGTGCAGTGGGGCTGCCAGAGCCGGGGCTGGGGCTGCTCGGGGTCAAAGCGTGGGGGCTGACCCCCTTCACCACCCAGCCCCACATTTAACAAGGTCTGGAAGCTGCGCAGTGAGCAGCAGCGAGCTATTTGTCCCAAGCCAAGGCCATGACAGCTCCCCAGCCAGCCAGAGAAACATTAATTGCGAAGCAAGTAATTAGTGGCTACAAAATACGACCAATACAATTACACTGAGGGTTTTTTCCTCTATCTGTCTGGAGTCTTGGCACTGAACAGTCTTATAATTAGATGACAGAACTGACAGGCAGCTCCAGTGAAACCACCCGTCCTTGCCTTTCGCAGAGACTCCCCAAGTGTTATGCACCAATAATTACTAATCGAGTTATTTCTTTCGGTATTGAAAAGGCGCTCCACAGGTAATTTGCCCATAACAGCACGGGTCCAGCGCTGGCAAACGGCCCTGTACCTGCAGAGCCCCGCAGGTGCGGGATGGCTTCAGCTCCGGGCTCGCAGACGCTCCCTGAGGCAACCCCCCCACCCCAGCTCAGGACCCTCCTGTGCCCCCACAGGCTCGGGGCTCTGCACGGCCGCTCCGTCCCCTGAAAACGCCACGCAAGGGCACTCGGCATGGCACAGCCCACTGCCATCCAGTGCACATGCTCCTCCGGCATGTCGCGACGGGAGCCCCCCAGCACGGCCGGGACGTGAATGTGGGCGGGGGACAGGGCAGACCGGAGAAGCGGAAGCAATACCCAAAGAGCCCTGCTCCCTCTAGCCCGTCGTCGGGCGCAAGGAGAAACGGCGTGGGGGAAGACGGACGGGCACGGAGGCAGCGTCGTCCCCAAGCCGCCTCTCCTGGAGGTCCAGCCTGCTCACCCGAAGCCAGGCTCGCCCGGTGCTCACCTGCATGGGGACATGCCCCCCTCAGCACCAGTTCATCCCAGATGTTCACAGCTGCCGCTGCTGCTGGTGTGTTCTGGCTCAGTGGCGCTGTAATGATGTCATCCATCTGCATTTTCTAAGACTGTTTGGGAAAAAAAGCCTCCGAGTCTGTAATTTGTCATTATAATACAGACCTGGAGAACAGCTGAACAAACCACTAATATTGAACAAACAAACAAACAAAAACCAATAATGGCTTCTATTGAGCCGAGACCCAAAGCTGATGGATGACCTGTAGCAGCACAGGAGAATTATTTGTGAATTGCTATTGATTTCCAAAATCCAAATGTAAATTTTGCCTCACAACTGAAGTATCGGGGGAAATTTTTGCTTTCATAAAGTCTTTTCTCTCCCTGTGACTTTTTGGGGGGAAATAACGTTCACTCCAGCCAAGCCCACGTTATTCTCGCGGGCACAAAGCAAGCTGGTTAAACTCTGGCATCTGCATGTGAGGCTTGGCCTGGGTTTGAGCATCGCAGGGCACCCTCAGAGTCCTCCTAGATGCTGAAATGCTGACACAGGGGCAGAGCATCCGAGAGCGAGCAGGGTGCGATTCAGGACAAGGGCCTGCAGGGCTGGCGTAGAACCGGGGCAAACCCCGTGAGCCCCCACGCTGGCGTCAGCACCGCCGGCCGCAATCTCGCGCCAGCCAGGGCAGGAAGGGTCCCAAGCCCTTGCTGCGTTTCAGCTCAGAGCGTCCCTGCTGCCAGGGGGAACGGTGCAAGACTGACCGTCCAAGCTGAAGCACCAAAACCTGTATTTTAGACCCAAATAGGTGCCCACTGAGGCTTCTGAAGGACCAAGCACCCGCCACTCCACCACGGCCTCAGTATGCGGCTCCAGCCCACGGCTTTACCCCAACAGCCCATGTCTGCGACCAACAAGCTCTACAACTTCTGCCCCGCCGCCTCCAAACTTGGCCCTGCATTTGGGCAGGAGCTCAGCACGTTGCGGTGAAATCTAAAGCCATAGCGCTCGCCCTGAGCTGTTCCGTGTCATTAACGGAACATCTGCCACGCCGCAAACAATGCAGAGTGTTCAGCGCTTCTCCCGTCACTTACCACTAACAGCATTAGTCGTACTGCCACGAACAGAGCGTGCAGCAGAAGGCCAGAGCCTACCAACGCCTGGCAAGCCGAAAACGCCAGAAACAGCCTCTCTCCTCCCGGTGCAGAAGAGCCAGCCCCTGGTGCCGCTGAGCAGTCCTGCCTGGCTCTGCAGCCCCAGCAGCCCCGGACAGCACTTCCCACATCAGTAGCTGCCGCTGGTGCACGCACTGCTCTGCTTCCAGCAGCTCAGTATCCGCTGTTCCCCTACATCCCCAGCCTTTTATCATTATCTAACCCCTGACAAACCCATTATGATGCTAAAGACTGGAATTACTGTGATCCCAGGTAGATGCCCAAGAACTGGCCCAGGGAAAGAGCAGTGTTTCGCACAAGGCAGTAATAAATTACTGAAGGTCACATATGATTTATCACTGCTTTGGATTCCAGACAGTGACACTGCTTCACCCAGGGAAGCAGCCTCCTGGGTGCCGGAGCATCTGCTCTGGTTGAGCCTCTAACAGCGATGTTTTTGCTTGTTTTATTGGATTGGAAGCATCCCCAATAAGCACGCCGTCTCCTTGTTTGAGTGATGCCTTTGCCATACGACACTGTGAATCTACATCCCATCCACTGTGCACAACTGCTTTGACAACTGGAAAAGCACCGTCTGGGGAGAGGACAAACTCCAGGAACCGCAGGCGGCTCCCAGGCAGGGCGAGCTCAGCTCCGCCAGCCCCACCTGCGCATCCCCCCGCCCTGCCCGCCAGAGCGAGCGAAGGACGCGGCCGCAGCCAGCTTCACGCCGGGGGAAAGCAGCACCTTCCAGTGTGATCCCGGCAGCACAGGGACCTGCAGAGCCAGCCTGGCGAGGGGTACAGACACAGACCCTTCCTCCCGCGCCTCTCCATGCGCCGGGGCCGCCCCCCTCCCTGGGGCTCTGCTGCCTGCCGAAGCATCCCCACCCCAGCTCCGAGGCTGGGTGTCCTGAGGTCCCGGCAACGCTTTAGGGGCTCCAAGACTCCTGCCAGCAGAGCCTCCTTCTTGCTGCCTGTTTGCCTGCCTGGCAGGAGGCAGCCCACAGGCTGCCCCAAGACGAGCCCTGCCCGCAGCGAGTGCCGGCAGAGCGCAGCCCCACCGGAGAGGCAGCCGGGGCAGCCCCCAGCCTCGCCGAGGGGTGCGAGCCCGCACAACCCACCGGCCACGGATGCTCCCACTGCTCAGGCAGCTGCAGCGGGTACGAGCTCGCAGCCTGCAGGCACTGCTGTGCCTGCATCCCTTTGCGCCAGGGCCATCCTCTCTCCTCTGGGCCCCGATTCTGCCCCTCCCGGGGCCCGGGGAGCCCAGCGCAGCCGGGAAGGAGCGAAGGGCACAGACAAGCACTACGCGCAGTGAGACCCTGCCAGTCCACGCTGGCAGTTGCAACCTCTCACTTTAGAAGCAGGAAAAATAATTACCAGCAACTTTTTGGGGGAAGTAAATAAATAGTTGCTGAGCTGAGCTGCTTGAATTATTGACGATCAGTACAACTCTTCAGACACCTTGGTCGTTACTAACATGAATATCCGACACCAATAAAAGTCTTTGCCCATCGTGCTGCCAATACAAAAAAGTCCAACGTGTGTACAAAGCCAGCTACCCTCAAGCGCGGAGAAATTACCTGAAACACAAGCTCAGAGGCTGGCGAATCCCCCAAATGCATCCCTGCTGCAGGCTGGGTCACTGTCACCAGGGCAGGGCAACGACGCATGCAAAGAGGGGAGCAGAGACCAGGCTGGGGGACAGCAGCAGCCCCAGGAGACCCAGAGGTTTTCTATTAAGAAAAGCTCACATATTCTTTTGTTGCAAGTGCATGGCTAGACAACAGCACATCGGCTGCCTGCCCAAGCCAGAGGCCGCTCTGTGCCCGAGCCCAGCAGAGCTGCAGGAGACGCAAGACACGTTCCTAGTTTCAGCCCTGCGGCTCCCCAGACTCGGTCCCAGCAGGGACGAGCCTTTGTCGTGCTCGTGAATGTGCCAGAAACGGCTGCAGGTGACAGGCACTGCCAGAAAGATAAGACTACGCAGCACTGCACCAGGTTTTCATCTTCAGAGAGCTTTAAGATGTTAAGAAATTAACAGCAGCTTCTCCTGGGCACAGCTTTTGTCCCCGCATGAAGGTCTGATGCACCACGCTGGCATCGCGGGGACACGCTGCCAGAGCCTGTCTGCGGGCTTGAGCTGCTCTGATTAGGAACAATTAGACAAGAGGGCAGAGAAACCCTGAAGCGAGCGGCTGCCTCTGACACAGGCTCTCGGCAGGGCTCCTGCTGCAGCTGCCCGCAGGAAAGGCTGAAGTGGCACTTGTGCAAGTGCAGTTAATGCTGCGGGAGCCTCCGCCCCGCTGCAAAGGGAGCAAGGACAGACCGCTCTCAGCCAGCCCTTCCTCCACCATCACCCACTTCGTGGCCGGACACACACCCACAGCAGCGGGGGCAGGGTGACCCAGGGTTTGAAACGCACAGGTTTGCTGTGCAAACAGCCCCCCAGCCCCCTGCACGACACCTCCAGCCCCTGGAGCTGGGAGCTGTGTCCGTCAGTCCCGGCAGCCTCCTTCCCTCCCTCCCTCCCGGCCCTCCTGCCCGCGCCCCCAGGCCTGATGGGGACGGGCAGCGTGCCACTCGCTGGTGGCAGTGGCTGCGTTTCTAGATATCCCTTTCATCTCATCAGAGGCTGCTAGATTTAATTCCCTGCACTTTAGTATAAAGTCAGGGTCCCATCCGAAAAGCAATTTGTGCCTCCTGGAGCAGGCAGTCGTAACATTTCCCATTAAAATGTAAATTTGGCTAAGTTTTCTGGCATCTCTTTTCCTTCCTTAAGGTAAGAAGAATATGAACTTGTATTATTTTTTCCATCAATGTTATCTTCCTCTAAGTTTTGTGCTAAGTAAAAAAGCTGCCCGATATACACCTTCTGCAAATTAAATTTGAATTGGGTCTGACAGCACAACAGGGATGCAGATTACAAAGAGATGTGCTAGCCTAATTGGAATCATTTCGAAGAGGTTACTCGCAGAAGCGTTAACCACGGAAGGCACAAGTGGAGCCACACATGCTCCCTGTACCGAACGCTCACCTCGGCCGAGCAGGAGCGGGGCGGCTGCCCGCCTGGCTGCGGGACCAGCCTGCTCCCGACACCAGCAGCACCTTCCTGGCACCGTCGCCTCTCGGGAACGTGCTGGATGCCGAGTTTAGTTTTACTGATGACTGCAGCCTTCCAACCAAACCCAGTCTTCCTCAGCCAGGCACTGCAGACCCCCGCCAGCCCCTGGGGCTGCCAGGGCCAGCCAGGCACCGGTGGTCCCTGCTCCACCAGCCATCCCCGCTCCACCACTTGCCTGCCCGGGAACTGCAGCAACATGCTGTGCCCCCCCACCCCCACCCCCGCCACCAGCAGAGAAGGGAAGGGACGTCTTGTAACAGGCACAGGATTTCGGCCAAACATGCTCAGAATAACTAAACCAATTGTCCTGCTCACACTGCAGTTTTTAAAAGCTGGTATTTCGTGATTAAAACCCCAAATCCCTGTAGACTCACCACTTCTGCCTTCAGACACCTGGAGGCAGGGAAGTGCTCTCTCCATGCCTCGGGAAGCTTGTCAGAGTCTGAAGGGTATTTAAAGGATATGGCTATACACCAAGGAGAAAAGCCTGAAAATTACCTTTTGATGGTCAGCTACGCAGAAACCAAGGGGGACCAGGCTGCGCATCCCAGGGCTCCCAGCCCAGAACTGCTGCTGGACACAGCTCGTCAAAGTCATGCTGGAGCAGAGCGGCTGCAGAATTAATATGGGAGCACGGTGAATTAATTACTACCTCCATCTGCATTTCTAGTGGGGATAATTTCAGGTGCAATGGTTTAAATGACATCGTTTCAAAGAAGAGTCTCCCATTCTCCTGACTAATTTGAGGTTAACTAAATTTGTTTCTCACCCGGAGACAGCTCATCAGCTCAGCCCACAGTAATGACAGCTCCGCAAGCTCCTGCACGTCCCCGAGAAGCCGGAGATGCTTTGGGGTTTGTCCCCAAGAAGAAGCAGGGTCAAGCTGTGCCATACTCTTGCTTCTCTCACAGGGTCCCCCCAGGGGAGCTCCAGCACCCGGGGCTGCTGGCACCGTGGCTCCGGCACCGTCCCGTTGCCCCACGTGTGGCTGCTGGCTGCCACATCATCCTAAACAGAGTTTGCCTCCCTTGAAGGGCTCCAAAAGCTGCCCAGGTCCTGTGGGCAGAGCTAATGGAGAGCATCATCACTGACCCAGGAGAGAGCAGGCTCATGAATAAAAATGAATAGCTTCATTGCAGGGAGGGGTCTGATCCAGCACCTTCCCTGTCCCGAAGACCCCCAGGCCCCGGGGACTAGAGTGCTCCCCGGGGAGCCCCAGGGCCACAGCGTGGCTTTCCTGCGGGGCAGCTCCTGGCACGGCACAGCCAGCACCGGCTCCTGGAAACCAGCACGTGGCTCAGACTGCGACCGAAACCTCTGTCCCTTCAGCAGCAGTAAGTGAATTAGCAGAATCAGCCAGCATTAATTATGCAGAGAATCATTTGTGGGTGAAATTAAAAAAAAAAAAAAAAAAAAAAAAATAGGATATAATTTAATCAAAATATAATTAAATTAATAGCTAATTTAACAATTCCGCAGTGAAAACCCCTTTACCTCTGGAGCTATCCTCCCTGCAAGCACGGGCTGCTCATCGCCCCAGCACTTGGGCCCTGGCAGCAGTGGCACCCCGGCACCCCCGTCCCCCAGCACATCTGTGCGCTGCCCAGAGCCCTCTGCCCCAGGACTCACCCTGCAGCCATCTCCAAGGTGTCGAGACCAGAAAGGGTAAACGACAGCCTTTTTGAAAAAGGGAGAAAAAAAAGAGAAGAAACGGGCATACACAGACCGCGTTACCTTCGAGCCCCTGAAAAATTCCAGTCCCAATAAATATTTTTCTAAGGAACTGGAAAACAGGAAGAAGATGAGCCACAGCCAGGTGGAATTTTCTCCAGAAAAGGGAACCGAGCGCAAATCTGACAAACGTGTCTGGAGTGACTCGGAAGAGGGGATGCTGTCTGGGGAAGCGGACTCTCCAGATGGCCTGAAGGTCCCTTCTGCCTCTATCGTCTACGCTTCTACAGACTAATTCCTTAAATCAGCATCCTGCGGAAATTTGCCAGGCACCCTGCCAACGCTGGAGCTGGAAGAAGGGCTGGAGGACAGTATAAGTGGATATGCATGCGCAGCATGTGAAAGGAAACTGGGTTTTTGTAATAGGCCCCTATAATCTCCAGAGATAAACTCAAAGGAGCATTTTACAGCAGCCTCCTCTTGAGACAGCAGCGCCCTGGCTCAGAGATGCAAGGTGCGCGTCCGAGAGGCAGCACAGCCCCAGCCGAGAACTGGCTGTCTCATGGATGCCCCTTCCCACGCGCTGTTTCACAGCCCTCTCCTGTTACAGGCGGACTCATTCCTGCAGCAAAAACAAGAACCGCAGCTCAGCATCCCCCTCTACGTACAAAAATGGCCTAGATGGACAAGATCATCTCTCCTGGCTGTAACCACAGTGAGTGAAAAATCCTCACTCTGAGCTTCGAGCATCTGGCAAGGCGGACTGTGCTCCATCTGGAAGCATTTCCCCACGCGCTGGACTATGTCCTCATCAAGGCATTATAAGAAAATAAATCAGAAGGAGATTAACATAAATATTGTTTGAAAGATTTAAGCAGCTACAAATTGCAATGTTGTCTTTCCAGCTTAATTAGCCCAAGCCAGCTTTTCTTTGTTCTGTACTGTGAAGTAGAGCGAGGGCATTTAAAAGCAGCATTGCAGATCTCAGTTTGCGGTGACGGAGGAAAACTTCTCCCTGGCTGGGGCTGGCAGGTGCTTCGGATAGCAGGATCTCCGGGGGAGGCTGCTTTTTGCAGCAAGAATGGTGCTCCGGTGGCTTCCTGTGCCGCTCCGCGACAAGGAGGGTGCTCCAGCCTTGCAGGCACGTTGCCGCTGCACCCACCAAAGCAGGACTTAGCTGCTTTGCCTTCAGTGACATCAGAGGCGTGAGAGGCAAAGTGCCCTCAGGACACGGAGGTGGTATTTGTGAGAGTCTCCGCAGGGACAGCACCTCGCCCCTGCACGGGCACGGGGCAGTTTTGCCAAAGGCTTCCTGACTGCCCCGTCAAAGACACGACTCGAGGCGCGTCTGCACCTGGCAGACCACGCCTGTACCGCGGCACTGTGAAGCCGTAACTGTCCACTCAGACCTGCAGAGCTTGAGGAAGGACAAGGAATAAATCTAGTGTCAATGACAGTTAGAGATGGCCCAAAATGTGTAAAAAATATTAAAGCAATTAAATGCGTTCTCTGAGGCACCTTACTCTAACAAGTTATTCCCGGGTTGCTCTAATTTACGTCCTGCTTCCTACAGTACTCCAAACGATAACCAAAAGTCAGCAGTAAAGGGTGCTCCAACTATAGCAGCTGCGAAAAGTTCTCAGCACGACCACCTCTGCCATGTAACAGCTGCACAAAATAAAAAAGGGTAAGAAAAGCCACAGGCTTTTAGCCCCCAACTGCAGCAGCAAGAATGACATTGTGGACGTCGGGAAGCACTCAATGAAAATCAGTAGGTAAGATCACAGTGAGCAGCAAGAGTTACCCAGCAACTGCCTGACATCAGACCGACCCGATTACTCGGCCAAGGCTTCCAAACACAACCCCCCGACGGCATTTTTCCCCAATGGCTTTAACAGGGGTGGAAAGGGTCAGACACTCGGCAGCTTAACCTCCGATATCAACACAGACTAAGCCTGCCTAGTCTGTTGTTGCTCATTTAAATCATTGCTACACGAGCTTGAACTGGCTCTGCTAATGAGGATCTAAAGATGCATTTTTATTTGGAGGGCAAGTGCTAATTAAAATGCCAACCATGTATTTCCTGCTCTGAGTGCTCATGCCAACGTGATTCCAACAAGGGCTGCAAACACAAGAGTCACCCTGGTCTGTACTGCTCCTGTGAATTGGCTTATGAAAGCGTTTATAGTTCCACCTACAAGATCTAAAAAGGCATCTCTCTCCACTCCAGCAGAAGCTATTTGTCTCATCAGCGCATCCTAACTGGCGATGAGTGTATTTTCACAATGCACCTCAGCAGACAGCTTGCACTGTCCCGGACGCTCATCCTTGCTGTCGGTCCTGATGCTGCACCCCCCCGCCCGCTGCACACACGGTTCCTGGCACCGAGTCTTTGCACAAAGTCTCTCAGCACAGCAGCAGCGTCCCCATTTTGGAAAGCACCAAGAACACCTGAATAAGCAACAAAGCCTGGGTTCGCTCCACGCTGGTGCGTTCCAGAGGTGCTGACGGCGCCCAAATGCTGACGCAAAGGCTGGTCACTTTAGCTGGTGCTGTGTACGTCACCCTGACAGCTACAGTGGCCTGCAGACAGCCAGAAGCCAGCGGAAAGACGTAATTTATAGCGCCTGCATTTCCTGCAAGGGAACAAGGGCACCAGCCATTTCACCCATGCCCGACACGTGGCTCACCCTCTTGATGCTGGTGGCACAAATAAAGCTGTCACTTGCAGGGACACTGAACGTCAGCAGCATGGAATGAGCCAGAAGCAGAGGCACCAGCTGAGATGCCGATCCGTTTCCCCAGTTTTCTGCCCCCCAAGGCAGCTCACAAAGGCCACGCCAAGTTGTGGCAGAGACAAGGCTTTGGGCACCCCAGAGCGGACCACAAAGCCAGCCCCTTTAAAGCAAGGCTGCTCGGCCTCAGGGCTTTGCCTCACCTTCCTGAAGGCCACCATCCGCCACCCAGCTATGGGAAAACAGCCCTTCCTGGCCATGAGGGCATCACCTCCACCTGCATGCTTCCAAGTCCCCAAGGGGAGGGACGACCTCCTGCAACAGAGACCCAGCAGCCGGGGAAGCGGCTCCCGGGAGGCCCCTGCGGCTGCACCGCTCACCCGGGGCCCCTGCGGCTCGGCCGCCTCCGTCCACCCAGGGCAGAGCCGCACGCCTGTGCCGGCACGGAGGTCAGGAGCACAGCTGAACCCCGGTTATTGATGGCGCAAGATTAGCGTGTCTGAACAGGGAAATACATCACTGGAAAAATAGGAAACATTTGGAAAGTAGATGGCGGGCGTGAGAGTGATGAATGAGTGCTGGAGGAGCCTGGCAAGGATCAATGAATAGCTGATGAGCCGAGGAACGAGACGAGGGGGAAGCTCACCATGCAAATACAGAGGGAGCAGAATCAGTAGGGAAATTGCTCACTACGGTGGGGTGGGACGTTACAGCGAGCCCCCAAACAGCCTTTACATCCACACCGCCGGTGCGGGGGAAGCCAGGCATCGGGGCAGCTGGTTCTGGCTCTGCTCAGTGTTGGTGCGAAGCGGGGGCTGTGGAGAGCAGACTGCCCGCACCCACCACCTGCCAGGGCCCAAGGAGGGACCCCTGTGCCCCGCTCTGTCCCCTCCACCAAATCTCATACCCTCTGCTCAGAGCAGTGCCTATCCGCACTGCGGGGACAGTCGTGGAGGGGAGAGGGTCCTGTGCAGACAGCCAAAAAAGGGAAGCGATCCCTCTTATTTCCCTCCGCCCCTCTATCCTGCAGGATACCCGATTTGGAAAGGTGAGGTAAGAGCAAAGGCTCAGAGAAGGGGAAGCACCCAGAGACACCTCACGCACACGCTTTGCAGATGATAGTAACTCACCCAGCCCGGTGATTCTGGGCTTTTACAGCAGAAGCTCCCCAGACAGGCAGGTTCTGTGAAGACATCATTTTGGGGTCAGCTCTGTGTGTATTACAGTCCATTAGCAGCGACTGAGACATCTGCTCACGAGCAATAAAGATACATAACCCCTCTGTGGCACTCAGACACGGGGGGAAAAATCATCCCAGCGTGGGTTTTGCAAGGACCAGGCACAGGCAGGAGAGCAGCACCACGTCCTGCTCTCCCCCGGCAGCCGCTCGCCTGCGGCGGGCAGCTCGACACGTGAGCCACCACCTGCCCCACACCGAGCCCGTGCCGGCAGGGCCCCAGCGCAGCACTCGCTTACTAATGCTTTTAAGCAACCGTACACACTGTCAGCCGGTTGGGCCGCTGGCTCAGAGGCTCCCTGCGGCGGCCTGGCTCTATCTAGTTGTGGGAGACCCGGATCCGGCGCCTCGGCCACCCTGGAAGCAAAAGGCTGGAGGTCCGGCTCGGCTCACGGGGCTGCTCAGAGAACAAACCTGTATGGACAGAGGCAGAGTCGCTGAGGACAAGCGCCATTTCCAGCAATGCAGTTCTGAGAAGTGTCCTGGTGCAGTAATTTCTGGGAACTCGTGTTTCTGGGCCTTCTGCACTACAGGGCAGTGGTGTCGGGTGGGCTCAGGGATGGGACTCCAGTAAAACCTGATCCTTGTGATACTGCTGGAACACACATCACACGGGCAGCGTGGAGACCAGACCGAGCCACACCACCGTTTTACCCAGTTAGATGTGGCTGCTAGACCTGAAGAACCCGACCCGTACACTACATGCCTCCTGCTCATTGCTTCCAAATAATTTTTATTTAGATGGTTCTGTCCTGCCTTCAGCTCCTTCATCTGCCAGTTCATAAACTAAACGTCATAGACAGTTTCTAGAGGCATCGAACTCACAGAGGGCGAATAGTGACAGCAGATTCCCTGGTCTGCAATTTCTGTCCAGCATCCTTGTCATCAGATACAGAAGGAGCATCCACCCTCCGTGGCCTGACCTCTCCAAGCAGCCTGAAGGTAGGTATTTAAAAGAAAATGACAGCAGCTGCTTGTGGGATGATGGGCTGAATAGAGCAATTTAAAATTGTCCATCAAAAAGCAGTGGTATTTAGCCCCACTGCCTCCTTCCCTGCAGCTGGCTCTTGGTGGCTCCAGTGTGCTCAGGCGCAAGGGTCTGCCAGCCAGGAGGTCACAAACAGCAGCGTCCTTTGCATCAGCCAGTGAAAGAAATGACTCGGAAAAAGACGAGCACAGCACCACTAGCTTCCTGAGCTAGCTGGCTCAGCGTGATGCTCACTGCACCCACAACTGGCAGCCACGAAATTAGATTAAAAAGTGTCCTCATCTCCAGCAGATGACAGCAAGTGAGAGGCAAAGGGGGGAACCAAGCTCATCGAGTCCCTGAAGAGACCCAAGCAGGTGTGAGCTGACGAATAAACACACAGGAGTGTCACCTCCAAGCGTGAATCAGGCCTCCAAAATTATCACACTGGTCTTAAAGAGATTTGAAGAATAAACGGGGGAAGCAGGAGAGGCGTTTGCTTGCCTTATACTCTCTGAGCCACTAAAGTACATTTGCACCACGGTTTCTGATCTCTCCCTGCAATCAGGAGGTCCAGCAGCTTCCTTATGAAGGCATAGCTGCATTTGTGTTCTGACCAAACAGACCCGGAAACCGGAGAGGTAAGAGTCGGGTGCCTCCCTCCACTCCTTTGGGTACAGCATTTAAACACAGAGATGAAGTATTCCTAGAGCAAGTCCCATGTGTGCAGAGCTCAGGCTCCAGCAGCACGTGTGCCCTGCGCCCAGATGAGTCAGAGGACAAAGATGGGGTTCCCTGTTTTACAAAAAGCTGCTCATGTGAGCAGGGAGACGTTCCTCACTGCTCCTCAAACACTGGCTCTGTGCTGCTGGCAGGAGCCACAGATGGTGAAGCATGAAATACAGCTGGGACTAGGACTTGAAACAGCTGCTTGGGACAGGACGCTGGTGCCCCCAGGAAGAGAGGAGGGGGCGTCACCCCCAGCGCAGGGCTGGCGTACAAGCACCAGGGAGAAGTTTGCCACATCTCTTTGGCAAACTCTGGTGGCACTAGTTACAGGCATTTGAGAGGCCAAAACGTACCCGAGGCAATACAGCACCGCACAGGATCGCACCAAGGCTGGCCAGGCACGCTCCTTGCTGGAGCCCCAGCGCACCAGCCAGAACCGGGACGCTCTCCCAACACCCCTTTCCACTGATGTCCTACCAGAGCCACGGCTGCCAACCTGGCACCCAGCCCACGGTTAGTTCTTGCACACATCTAACCCAGCCAGAACCCACATTAAGCTCTGAAAGGCAAACTTCTAGCTGTCTCCACAGCTCGCTAACGCTTACCCACGCCTCTCCTGCGGACCACGACTCTGCATGGGTGGCTGTCGTGAGGAAATGCTGCCAGAAGGCTCCAGCGCTGTGGGGCGGCACGAGCTTCAGCCAAGCAGAATAACGGAAGCCCCAAAGCTGCTGGCGCACCTCGGAAGCCTGTTTCCGATTTGCAGGCAGTTTGTTCCCTCGACAGGTTCATCTCATTACTGAGTTCCCATTTAGTAGGAGTTTTATCGCCTGTAACGTTTGTGCGTAACAGAGTCACCCAATTAAAATGTTATTTCCTTCCACAGCTCGGGTAGTCACGTTTCAGTGTTCGCTGGAGCGTGGCTGCCTTTCCTCGAACAAGTCCAGCCCTTCACCAGCCGCTCCTTCCAAGGGCTGCCCCAGCCCTTCCCATCACTGCGCCTCTCTGCCCCCGCCGCCCCCGCTGCTGGTCCGAGGAGCACCGGCCGAGGAGCACCGTGGGTCCCACGGGGCATCAGCCCCCGGCGCCGCCCGCACGGAGGGACCCACCGGAGACGCACTCTGGCCCCGCCGTGACGGTGGCGGACACCCACGGCCCGGCCCGGCCCTGCCCTGCCTTCGGCGGGCGCCCGGCAGCGCTTCGGGGGCCAGTACCGGTCCTGGGGCCCCCGGGTCTCGGCCGGCTTCCCCCGCCTGCCC
>JAVKLA010000021.1:491481-513646 GCA_034782735.1 Sagittarius serpentarius | reverse complement strand
CTGCTCTCCGCCTGGGCGGGCGCCGGGCCCGGCCGGGGGGAGCCCCGTGGCTGGCGGCGGGGGGGGCGCGAAGCCCTGAGGAGCCTCGGCGGGGGAGGGCGGCGGGTCTGCCCGGGAACGGCGGGAGGGGTTCGCCTCGGCGGGGCCGCGGCCCGAGCCGGCAGCGCCCGCGCAGAGCCGGAAGGGAACCGAAGCTTTTTGCTCGGTTACGGGCTCCCTCTCAGCAGTTAGTGCCGGGGAAAACTGAGGACCGAGGAGCCCGTCAACGTAGCCGGCTGCCTCGGGCCTCGGACTTCGCTTTCCCTTGCTGTACTGATAACCTCAATCTTACTGAATTTGCACTTTAAAATAAAGATGGGCTTAGTCTGTATCTTGCCCCCTCTGCCTGCGTAAAGGTTAGCGGCTCCTCGCTGCAGGAGGAGCAGTCTTTCAGCAGCCTCTCTTGACTCTTTCCGCAACAGGTAACAGGATCAGCACTAGCTAATGACCGACGTGACCGTAGAGGAGCTGGGAAGCACGAAGGCTGTGCGCTGGTTTGTGCACAATCTCTGATGGTAACTACAGTCCTGAAGTCACAGGTCCATGAACAAGCTACAGCTGGCCAGGTCCGGAGGGGGACCAGTGGGGTGGGGTTTTTTGCCACATGGAAATGTTTTGTCACATTGAAAGCTTGATTTATTCAGAGTGGAGATTCAGTCTCTTTTCCTCGTTGCCAGTAGCTTTCCCCAAAAGTTCCCCTTCTCTTTATTGGAAAGTACTCAATAAGTAAAACTTTCACAACAGGGATGCTAAACTACCCTTTACCACTGGAAATTTTGCCTTTCTCACTTCCCCTGCAACTTCAGATGGCTTACAGTGCCTTGCTGCTGCTCGACATTGTGGTACCTGCATTGAACACAGCTGGTGTTTGCATGAAAGGGACTACACAAGCATTTCCCATTTTCACAAATGAAGAAGAATATGTAGATTCACAGCAGCTGCTCTCTTACCCTTACCTGAGTGAACTTGAGGATATGAAGTTTATGAAGGTCACCGTTGGTGGGGGAGGGAGGAGTCTGCTAAGGCAAATGCTGTTGTCTGTCAGGATTTGGAAATACCTTTGTGCCCTGATCTGCCAGAAGGGGGCAGGGGAAGGGTGCTCACGCTCATCTCCCAAATAAGTTATAAATCCTCTCAGGAAAGACTAGTGTAACACAATGTTTAAATAAGCATTTAATTAGGATTCCATTAGTATTAATATTGCTTTCAATTCCAAAAAAGTTAATTTTCACTTCTTTGCAGATATTTCAAAGTACAATATTAACTTCATACAAAATGAGCAATTAAGCAAACACCATTATTTCACATTTTACATTCTTCAAAAAATACAAATTCATATTTACTCTTTTTTGGGTTTTGGAGATGCTCTTCCTTTGGAAGTACTGTACCTGTAACTAACATCTTCACATTGCTCAATGTAAGCACATTTGTTCCCATGTTTCAGTTAAATAAATTCCTTTAATACCATACACACATTCTTGAAAAACTGGGGTTTTATTTTGTCATCTCCAAGACCATTGCCCAGCTCCCCAGACATGTCAAACAAAACAAAAGCAGTAAGTGGACAACCTACGGTTCTCCTAGACCTCCTAGTTTGACAATTATGCAGATGTCGATGCTGAAGACAACTTCGGTAACTAACCAGGCTCGAGGTTTGCGCATCCCTGCCTGCCGCACTGATGCTGGTCTGTGTGAAATAGAACTGCAACTACAACTCTCTCTCCAAAACAAGGGTCAGACAGATAGCTCTAGTTCAGTAAGCAAGTGGAAGGACACAAAGCTACACAGCAAGAAATACCAGCTACTGTAACTACGGTACTGCAAAACATACCCTTGATTTTGCTGAAAAAGATCATATGAAAAAAATTTTTTTTAAGAAAAAGTAGAAACTGCATTTATTTGAGAAAGTGTACACTGCATAATAAACCAAATTTTGGCCAGCTTGCACACCACCAAAAGCATGGTGTGGGATTTTTAAACTAGTTCCAAGAACACACACACTTAGACTATGTACACTACTACATAAATATCCAGTTTAATTTGCATTTCTCAGTGCAGACACAGAATCCAACTTCTAGAACATATGATATATATCAAGACAAGACGCAAAAAAGTTAAAAGTTCAGCCCTGTCCATGAGTATCAACTACAGGTAACATTTATAAAAACTTGACATTGTTTCCAAAATATGTTACGGAAAAAATAGCGTACAATTAAAAACTATGCAATCAGAAATTTGTAGGGCTCATTAAAGACATGCTTTTTTTTTTTTTGCCTTACAGTCCAAACTGACTCTAACAGTTCTGCCTAGCTAGCTCAGATCACTAATGCCAAGGACTTTTCACCCATGGATCTCAAAGCATTTTACAAAGACAAGTTTCATTGTCCTCATTTCACAGGGAAGAAACTGAGGCACAGAGAGGTGAAGTGACTTGCCCAAGGTCTCACAGCCAACCAGCAGCAGAACAAATGTGACACTGAGATCCCGTCTGCTCTACATCGCAGACCTGGCTGCCTCTCATTTCAGTTGCCAGCTGTGCTCCCCCCCACCCCAATCAGGAACAGCTTTTCATCTCCAATCAACTCTAAGGTCAATTAAACCTTAACTAATCTCCCCCAGCAGTTCCACAACAACCAACAGGCCAGTCTTTAGTTCATTCTCCGAGCCTTATTTATAATTGGTGCAGGAAGAGTACTGTAAACAGTTTAACTATGTTGCTGCAGTTGCAAAAACAATATCTTGGATGACTACAGAAGTGCCATCCTCCACGAAGTAAGGCAGATAACATGACATCAAAAACGATCTCGAAGACAAATTTTAAAGGTGCAACATGCCTGTTTCAGAACAGCTTGTCACTTCTGTTCATACTCGTGTGGCAGAACAGAGCAGAGGACAAGGGAGAAAGGATATACACCAAGGAGCACAGCTGTGTCCAACACAAGTGACAAGCAGCCCACCAGAAAGCGTGAGAGAAAAGGCCTGCTAAAGCACAGTGCTCTCAGTGGAGTATTTGCATAGATTGGACATTTGCTAATGATGCATAATTTCTCTTGGGTATAGAGAGGGAAGGGCAGTATGTCACTGAGCTAGTTACTATATATATTGTTAGACAAACACAGACAGACCGACCACATGGGACAATGATCTTTAGCTACAAGTATTGCACCAAGTTAAGTGCTCATCTTTGCACACCCCTGTTAACTTTTACTCAGAGCAAAAATAAACTTTGTGAAAGTATATACAAAAGAAATTGCAGCAATTGGGTTAAAGATAAAATAATCTAAAGTGCATTTTAGATACCAGTATGAGGTTCTGCGAACTAGTCTTTCTGGACACAGTCAGCATTACAGAAGTGCCCAATTCGTACTTTGTTCTATGTATTTCAGTACCAGCATTTAAACAGTGCTGATTTTCCATCCCTCTACCATCTTCAAGCATGAAAAGCAACTTCTACAGCCTTGAACTGCATGCCAAGTCTGCTTGCTTGGGTCACTGCTTGGCAGCTTGAGCTACGGATGTAATTTGACCCATTCTACACGTTTAAGCTTCTGCACCCTTCTAGAAACTGTACGTAACCAAGTAAATCCCCACAAGCCACAAAACAGCAAAACCCTTAACACAATCACCCAGAGTAGTGCAGTTTTGCTCTCTGACTGATAATTAAAGGGGTTTGTGAAGTGCAGATTTTGCAGAGGGAGGGCACACTGTTCTCAGAGGCTCCAGCGTATTAACAGAACATGCCCCTTTCTGGGAATCCAATGTCTTAACAGATCTGCAACAGTCAAAACTCTCCCCTTCATTAAAAATGTTATTGCAATTACACTAGATGCTGGGGCAACAAGGGAAGAAGGACAGAAAATTCTCTGGCACCGAGGAATCTCAGGGCTTTTCTGCGACTGCCCTCTCTTGCCAGCTGCTCACAGATCTCCTCCCATCCAAGCGTGTTAATGACCGCCCCAGCTGTACAACGTTTGATCACACAGCACTGGTGACGATGCAGATGTCCACTGTGAAACGTATCAGATACATGCAGCATGGAACACTCTGGAAAGCAGACCAACGATTAAACAACAAAAGCACACATCTGTACAACACAATCGGGTGGGCTGCACAGTCCGTGGTGCAGCGGCCTGTGCGTTCACAAAATCACGCTGCTCTTACCTCATTACAAGCTCTAATTAGTTTCACCTAAATTGCAGCCTGCCTGATGCACGTACAAGAGGGCAGCAGCAAACGCAATGCACCTAAAAGTCAGCATAAACTTGGAACACATTGCTTTTCTTAGAACACACCAATAGAGAACAGTAGCTATGAAGAGAAAACAGCAGAGCAGTTAACCTCTGACACCCACTCAGAAAGGATGCATGCAGCACCTCGCTGCTGCCAATCATCACACTTTGAAATTAGCTTCCAATTTCAAAGCCTTTGGTAGATTCTTCTACTCATTTCTGTCGCAAAGGAGTTTCTGAAGATGCTATCTGGTCCAACCAGAAGTGTGTTTTAGGTGGACTAAGTCAAAAGTAACAAAAGTAGCATGAAAAAAAACACTTCCCTGAAGGACGGAAAGGCTTAGAAGAGGTTGCTAAATCCCCCAGCTGTCACATTTCAGGCCACATCTGATACCCTTGTCCCCATCAGAGAAAACTCCACAACTCCAGGGGAAGCTACACGCTCCTGCATTAGCAGACTCTTCGACATGCACACACGCATACATCCACTCACCCTCAAACACCACTGCCACACCACGCCGAAGGAAAGTCACGAGGCCCCTCGTGGTGGCCTGTGCCCCAGGGGAACCCCCCACCCCCCCAGCTCCAGGCACTGCTCGTACTCCTCCGAAGCGGAGCTCTACGCAAGAGAGCTGGCAGGAGACTCACCCCTGTGAGGACAGTCCCAGCCACACAGGCCTGAGACTATTTCTTTTGTGTTCAAAGCAGTTCTTGCTGCTGTGCAACCAAACTGCATCACAAAATGAAGCTGTAGGAGAAAAACAAAGGGGACCACCACCTCACTGCTCTCTAGGGATCACCATTACAAGAATAGAACATAAAACGGTTTGTAATTCGCGTTTCATGGATGCAAACCTTATTGCTGCAGGACCCACATCCCCACTGCAATAGCACTCCACAGCACTGCCCTACGCACCAACACACACAGAAAGGAAACAATTAGTGTGTTTCCAGTTCAGCTGGTGCCCCCAAGCTCATCACTGCAATTATCAAAACAGAGCACTTTGCCCTAGTAGAGTGACACAACACCTCCCAGGCACAAAGCATTCTTTGCACAGCCTCTCCTCCCTCACGTTCGCTCTAACAGGACAGAGTTTTACGCTTCTGCACTTAACAACTGGAAGCAAGTTGTCAGAGAGGTGAAAAGCCAGTTCCCTTCAGCCCATTTCCATCTGTGCTGTGCCAGCGCATTCACACGGGAATAGCGCGTGAGATCGCTTAAGCCACTGTCTCAGCTAAGACTGCGACAGCGGTGTTGGTAAGGCTACACAGAGCAAGTCACAAGAGGGTTAAAAACACCTGCTAATCACCCAGCATCCTGGGGAGGTCTGGCTGCACTCATACGATTCTCCCCCAGCAGGTACAGAGAACAGCTTCGATCAAATACAAAGAGTGAAAGATCTCTATCCACTAGGAGTCTGCATTCCTAAGTTTAGTGTGCAGGAACACTCCACACCAATTGGCTTACAGTCATTATCTTTGTATCTCACTAATGACAACACTGTAAACTGAATAAAGACTATTTAATATTCTTTCCTTTAACACAAAAAGACTGACAGCCGAAGCCAGAAAGATGGATAAAACACTATAAAATTACATCTTTTAAAATAATGCAGCATAAATAAACCATTTAGAATGAGACTGCATTTATTGCAACATTACAGGCTTTTTGGTGGAAGGGGGGGTTTGTGTTTTATTTACCCTGAGTAGGTTAGAATATAGACTTTCAGTTTGATATGAAAAACTACTATGTTGTGTAACATCTTTTAGTCAAGAAATAGCCCCGTGCACAAAAAGCTGGCATTGCAGTAGGTTGGAGGCAGATTCAGGCAGAAATTACATCACTTAACACAAAAAAAAGGAAGCATTTATGGACAGCTGAAGGATAGACTCACTGAATTCAAACTGAATTTATGTTGAATCATTCTGAAAATTTTCCTAGAGTTGTTCTTGACAAAAGATGAGAGTAACCAGCAAAGGCACCATGCTCCTGATTGAACAGTCAGGGGGATTAAGAGGATGACTTGTTTCTGAACAGAGCCAAATAAATCAAAAGAGCAGCAGGCACCAATCTGACTACATCTGGGACTCACTGCATCCTTCAAAGAGAGGCAAAGAAAAGACTCGAGCCTGAGTAAGCAGGGGCTCCGATTGTGTTTCCATGTTGTGAAACAGTGTCTGCCACCGTACTTTTAAGTCCTAATGAAATTAAATGAACAGATCTATCAGGAGCACAAGGTACTCGTGCTCTACTGAAATCAACTCCCCAAAAGTTTCTGTAGGCTTTAGTAACAGCGTTAGTACGAAGCAAACCCAGGCATCAGCTCCCAACTCAGTGATGTGACAATCGCATTCCAATAAAATTGCAGATAAATCATCTTCTACAATAATGCCATTTTCTACTACAGCAAATTCCTTCCCTGGGCTCCCCTCATAGTGCATGGTTAGTATCAGACATAAGAGACAGAAGAAAATTATAGACCCAAGGAGTTGTAACAAAGACCCACTTGCTGCCAGTACCTTAATCCCAAACATAAGTGATGTGCAATTGGAGACAAACTAACCCCCCTTTTTCTTTTTAAAATCTTTTTGCACATGAGTAACCTTAACTTCTGTGTTCACATATGACAAGCAAAAGTGACAGACAGTGCAGCCAAAACAGTTCATATATAACTTAGCTTTTTCTTTTTTTTTTTTTTACCTTTTTTTTTTTTTTAGATAGATTCTCAAAGATGGATGTACCTGGGACGTGACTAAGATGACATCTGTGAAGCAGAAATAAGCCACAAAACTTCCAAGGATGAAGGAAAAAGAATTGATCCTTCAGTTTCTGCTTCTAAGGAGAAGGGTTTTACCCTCCAGGTGCAAAGGAAAATCGGGAACATCTTCACTTAGAGAAGCCGCTATTCAAACCAATTTCTTCCTCACCCTGCAGTAGTGCTTCAATTGGAATTATATTAGATGGCGTTTCAGGGCTTTGGAGGGACAGGAAGTCCGATACATCCATGGCACTTAATGTTTCAGTCTGTGAGTCTGAAGGGTTAACTATCTGACTGCTCTGCCCACATGAAGGAGAAGGGGAAGAGGAAGGAAAGGTCTGAGGCTGCAGCTGGGGAGCTGGCTGCTCCAAAGCTTTTGGATCAGGTGAGGAACATTCCTTCTTAACGGTGGCTTTGTCCTTGGCAGAGTCTCGGCAGGCACACTGACACTGGCAGGCCTCTTCCTGCTTTATAATAATGACAGGAACACTGAGACCAATCTGCTGAACAGGGTTTCCTGAAGGTGAAACAAAGACAAAACACAACAGAACTACGTAATTTCACAGCAGGGAGAGACAAATCATCTTTGTTTAATTAGACTGTATGCACCTTGCAGCAGAGATTACATGATACTTTGTTCAAGTACAATGAATACATCTAGCAGATAACAAATAAGAGAAAAGTGGCAGGTACTCTCTATTGATGAGCAACCTGCTCAGGTTGAACCCAGGCATTAGAAGTCTAAGTTTTTTTTACACAGTGCAGTATGTCTCTTCTCTGACGACGACTGTAACTTTTACAGCATAAAATCCAATAAAGAGTGGCACTCAATTGCCCCAGTCCCTACGCACCAATCTTTGAAGATGACGATACAACATTACACCAGCAATTCTACTCCTTGACACTAACACAGGTATTTTGCTGTTCATTTTCTCCAGTCTGCTTTCCTCTCCCATCTTGCTTCTCATGCTTCCTCCTCACTCTTCCTGTGCTGCTCTGCTTGCCTGTCTTCCTTTCTTTTTTAAATTTTAAGTTTTAAACTTACCTGATCTCTCTTGACTCTGGTTGATTCATCTTTGCAATATAACAACTACGTAGGAAGTATGTTATGGAACAGAACTTCTACAGTTCTGTATCATTTTGATGAATCTCGCAGATAGTGCTTACCAAAAGCAATTGCTAAAGAACCGATTAAGTTTACTAGTTTACTACCTGTTTCATGTCTTCATTTAAAAGAACAAAAGACAAATTATGTCCCTGCATTTCTGTCTTTTCTTCTTCTATATAAGTTCCATTAAAATACCATTTTTATGAATACTGCATCTAATTTGTGAACTACTACAGAACAGATCTCACTACAAACCTATGGGTCTGCAGCAGACTGCACTTAAAACCTCATGAAGGTAAAAAAATGAAAGTATTTTCTTCAACATTTCTGCAAGCAATAAAATCACCACAAATGCTGGTCAAGATAACAGTACTACAAACAAACAGAGAAAGAGAGAAAAGCAAGTTCAGTGTCAAGCTTACCTGTGTTGCCAGCTACTGGTAATGCAGTGGTAAAAAAAACCTTTTCTACTACTTTTGGAACTTGTGGCTTTAAAGGAAAAAAAAAAAACAAACAAACCAGAAAAAAGTGTGAGTTGATTCCAATCAAATTTCTACTGTTCAAATTCTAAACAGCTGCAATCAAAAGAAACAGCTACACTCATATTCCAAAGAGAACACACAGGAAAATAAAAAGTTACAACATTTAGCTTGGTTCTGGGCTATGTTCTGACTATCCCAAAACTCAGTATTATTTCGGTAGTCCTAAAGAGGGGGAGTAATAACACTCTGCACTACATGCTTGTTAACACAGCTTCTGGTTTTTGACAACTGAATGACGGAATTCTTAAAAAACTGCTGCGCTTGCTCACGCTGCTTGTACCTGCAGCCATTCACTCTTGACCATCTGCAACTGAGAAAGCCTAAAGGTGGCAACAGTATTCTTAAAGATAAAACACTTGGAGGCTCAGCTATCTGGATTTACTAAAGAACCAGAAACATTCTGTTTTCCCAGAAAACCCTTCATTATCAGGCTAAATTAGGAAGAGACAGGGATTACAAAATGCATAAACACAAACTTTACACAGTCTTTTGTGCTTCTACTTGTCAAAAGTAATATATTAAAGTCCACATATATTCTCAGGCCATGTGGTGCACTGTCCTGGATAAACCAAGCTGATACCCGCTGGGAGAAGTCTGCCACTGGGGAAAAGAAGAATGCAAGATTTTTCTGCACCCTGGATTTCTCTATTTTCTATTTATTTCTCTATTTTAGGGGCTACACTGGTGACACGCTTATACATATTAACATGATAAGCATTATACAATACTGCATCCTGGTTTGTATCTTACAATTACAGGTTTGATCTCCTTTCTTTTCAAAAGCAAGGACCCTAGGAGGAAGAGAGATGGTTCAAGCTGTCTCAAAGCCATGCTGGACATACTAACCATTTGTTCTTGGCTTTGCGGAGAACCAGTGGCACCATTTAAGATCCATTGTAAGTTTTGCTCTCCCATGACAATGCTGGACTGCAGAATAGCGGTGCTCTGAGAAGGAGTAATTGTTATAGTTGGATTACTGGTCAGAACTGAATTGGCACCAACAGGCACAGTCTGAACTACAGCTGGCAGGGGCTCAGTGGCACTTGATGCTGTTGGGGCAGATGCCCCAGCAACCACTGAAAGTCCTTGTACAATGGGCTGTGGCGGTGTCTGAGTATGCTGCAGGAAGTCTTGGTGACTGGCTGCAAACTGTGTGCTGTGAGGAACAGGCACTTCTGGGGATTGTAAAACAGTTGCAGGATTTCCAAATGCAGCTTGCTGTGAGCTGGTTCCTAGGGAGGAGGGAGCAGCAGGTGCTGCGGAGGCTTGTAGTGCTGAATGCGAAGGCTCAGAGATGCCAAGCTGCAGTACAAGTGGAAGAGACAACGATGCCGAGTCTCCTGCAGAAGGCGGAACAGCAGTGACTGAGTCTGCATCGCCATTAAAACCTTCAATCAAGGCAGCTGCCAAAAGAAAGAAAGAAATAAATATGTAAATACATCAGTTCTCGTAAGATCTAATAAACCACTTTTTCAATGAACTTACCGGCTAGCTAATGGAATTTTGCTAAGTAAACCATTACCTTTCACACCTTCAGACTAGTGCTCAAAAACATGTAACACTAGACAATGAAATCTAAAAGTAGGTCCAAATTCAGGAAGCGGGTAACACTGAATACTACACACAAGCTGATCAGCCTCATTAGCTCTGAAAAGCCTTTTTATCAACTGGTTTGTGCAGCTACGCCAAGAGAGGAAGCTTGAAAACAACGCTTATGTGGAAAGTCCAAGAACATCAATGTCAGCATTGCACGACAACATGCTGTAAATACTCAGTCAGTTCCCCTGTCACTGCCTGAGTGCTACACTGTCTGTGAATACAATGCATGTCAACATAAAAGAATTTCAACACTGAAGTTAAAGTTCTGTTTGCTACTTAAGAGTTTTGTGGCGCAGTAATCTTCGGTCTGAAATGCTGAATTAAGTACCTGCACGCAGAGCGGGGAAAACTGTCAAAAAGCTCTCTTAAAATAGTGCAGATGCAATTGGTACCTGTCTGCTGAGAGTCGTCCTGATTTGCAGTGTGATCTGGGCTCTGAAACATAGACTCAAAGATGCTTGCTGGTGAGATTGTGCTAAGGTCCTGTCCATGTGTCTGGCAAATAGAAAACAGAGAGGAACACACCAGATAATGTTGTATCTCAGGTCTCCATAAACTTTGCACAAATCCCAGTCAAGCCGTATACGAATGTCAGAAACACCTCTCTAACTAGCCACCTTCAGGAAAGGCAACATATTTCACTTACCTAGTGTAAAATGACCCTTAAGTTTTTATTACCCACAATCAAATTTACCAACATTATGAGCAAATCCTTACAAAAATAAATAAATCCTTCAGAAGTAAAATACATTCTTCTGCATCCACACTTCGTTTAACTCATTTCTTGTAATACTCTGTTAGAAACAGACATTAATTTGTTCTTGGCTGTTTGTGAAACCTTTTCTGGAGCAGAAAGAAAATAGCTCCACTTAGATTATACCCTGGACTATGCACTACTGTCATCCACACTGCTCTAGGAACAGAATATATTAAAAAGCAAGCATACTGCTTCCACATCAAAGCACAAAAGAATAAAACAGTCTCATCAGTATATAATTTTCCTCTCTGTAAAATTTGAGCTCAGTCAACAGTTATCAATAAGCAAGAACATTATTACAGTAAAATCAGATGCAGAGCCTTTAAGAACAGGTTGGATTAAGCATGGCGTATTTTGGAGGAAAACCCCTCTCTTTCACTCAGTTATTCTGCTTTTAGACAGAAATATTTTTTTCCCCAACATTCCAAAAAGGACAACAATAATATGTCGTATTTACAGGCTCAGCAGGGTGTGTAAGAAACACACATTTTTTGTCAAGAGAGCGCCTCCTGCAAACTGCCACAAGACACACAAAAAAGCAGTACTGAGTACATCTAAAACAATTCTATCTAAAGTCACTTATCCTGTCAAAGAGTACATCTCCCCCACTAGCGAAACAAAAGCCTACAGTAGAGCAAGCTGGAGGCCTTAACAAGCGAAATAGAAGCCACCAGCCATACGTATCGAGTCTGCTGGGTTCTAGTTGACAGGACAAGCACATTGCCAGAAAAAAGCAAAACTCAAATGACAGGTGACGCAATTCCAGGACAGTAACTCACTGGATTAGAGTTCTCCCGCAATTCTGAATCTGTTGATATGAGGCTTAAGTCACTCAGACAAAGTGAGTGGCTTGTATCCTGTAAAGAAGAAAAAGAAATAATTTTTTTTTTAAATGTGAGAAATTGAGTTACCAGAGGTGTTTTAAATTACTTTTTAGAGTCCATACAATCCTGCCTATGCAGAATTTTTTTTACCCACCTTCTATGTGACCCCAGTCTCAGTTCTAAAATCAAAGGAGCAATATTACTAAGCAAAGGATATTTAGTAGCTATCAAGGACTCTTAACATCTCTTTCACATTGCTTCCAAAAAATTAAATAACTTAGAATTTTAAATCAGCAGAGGAACAAATCAGCTTATTGAAAATAAAAAATTTAAGCCTTAAGTTAGTATTTATTTTACTTCACACACTTATTACATAGTAATGATTAATACATAAGAATCTACAAGGAAAGCAAGATAATACATATAATTGCCTATAAACTTGTGTCAGTACGTGGCATACTCATCAAAGCAGCAGTAACCCAAGCGTTAATTTTAATGTGATTAAAATGAATAGACAAATTTAGATGAGCTTTTTCTAAATAAAACTTGGTAACCAAATACCATGCTAGAAGTTTCAGAAATACTGATCCCACTGTTTATTATAAGCACACTGTAAACACAGCATATGAGAATAAACCCTACGCTGCCACCTTGAATGCCAGGAATTTCAGAACTGAAATTGAATTCTCACTTCAAAAAAGAAGCACCCGTGGGTTTCTTCATGGGAGATGGGGCACCAAGTAGTTACAAGTCCCTTTGAAAATCCCAGCCTTAAGCGTTACACCTTTAGAACACACTACAATTTCTTCCCCGAAGTACGGTTTTACCTCCATCTAACACAGAAGCATTAGGAAGAAGTGCTACTAACCTCAGATACATTGTTATTGGGAATTGCATTATAGGAATGTCCTTTCTCATGACCTTTCATGTGACTTTTCAGACTATACTGTGTACTAAAAGTCTTCTCACAGCCATTACTGGGACAGAAGAAGGGCTTCTCCCCTATAGGCAGCACAAAATACATATAACAAACTTATAGACACTGTATCAGACACATTCTTTTAAAGCACCTACGAAAGTAATAATGTTTTATACAAACAAGATTGTTTCATGTCACTTCACACATTCAGCATTCTTGGGACTCTTGCAGATAAATCTTCCATTTTACTACAAGAACTGACACAAGAACACAACATTTTTTATGCATCATTACTGATGCATTTATGAAACATGTTCATGAAATTCAAGACCTGTCAGGCATAAATGGAAGTGCATAAATGGAATATTGGGGATTGCCCTGACCCAGGTGCAGGAGTTTGCACTTGGCCTTGTTAAACTTCATGAGGTTCACATGGGCACACTCCTTCAGCCTGTCAAGTTCCCTCTGGATGGCACCCCTTCCCTCAAGCACATCAACTGCACCACTCAGCTTGGTGTCAGCTGCATATTATATGTTAAGTATAAATACATACTAGGATTCTGAGAGTTAGTATAAACTGAATAAGCTCAATTAAAGAATAAACAAACCCTTCGGACTTACCAGTATGTGTCCTAACATGTGTTTTGAGGTGGTGGCTTGCAGCAAAAGCCTTTCCACAGCCATCATGCTCACACCTGAATGAGGCATCACAGAAGAGTTAGCATCAGGCTTCTTTGATGAATCAGTTACAACCTTAGATCACACTTTGCAATAGTCCCAGGACTCTGAAAAGCAGGCCTAAGGCTAACCTGTGTTAGTAATCAGGTTATCTCCCAACAGCTGCTATGCATGCAATACAGACTATAGCAGGGCTCTGAATAGGACTTTAAAATCCAAGCATAAAGTCAGCATTTGGGGGAGCCTCCTTCATGGAATAAACATTGCATCACAGCAGAGAAGGAGCAATATGACTTAAAAACATGCTCATCCTGGCACACACTTATGGTTAAAAAAATAGCTTGACTATTCTTGTCTTTGAAGACAGTCATTTCACCCACTTTTTCGGCAAGTGAGGGAGCTCTAGAACAAACATGCTCAGATGCTAGCTGCCTTCACTTTTTTCTCATGAGAATAGCTTTTCATTCAGGACTGTAAAAGCTGCCTTTTGGCACAGGTGGCCCATTACATAAATCCCACAGAAGTAAGAATTGCCATCCGGCAACTTACCGAAATGGCTTTTCTCCTGTGTGTGTTCGAATGTGCTTCCTCAAGTCACTGTGCGTTGTGAAGTATTTACTGCAGCCTTCTGATTCACAGTTAAATGTTTTCCCTGTGTGAAGCCTCTGATGTGCTTTCAACCTAAAAAGCATGCCAAAAAAATCCCTCTTATGACTTGCTGGATGAGACAGCCCCTACGCGAGGCAAGCAAGCCATTCATTCAAATGTGCAGGACAGGATCAAAGAGTTAACATATTCTGAATTGAAGATAACTAGCTTATGAAAGTAACCGATATCACTTCCGAAGTTCTCAAGCAAATCTGAGAATTTCGTGTCTTTCTACACCATCTTCAATACTATTATAATATAAATAAGCTAAGTATGTCATCACAGGTTCTGTCATCCTACTCCTGGTATAGCATTTCCACATTTTGGAGGAGGTTTATATTCATATCTGTACCTGGAAGAAGTGTAACAATTGTATTCAGACACAAACAAAAAGTAGATGCAACTTGCAAACCAGCAATAGCCACATCTACAACAGAAAGAGGCAGACACTTCCTACCTGTACAGTGTATTGAATGCCTTTTCACAGCCCTGCACATCACATTCAAACGGCTTTTCCTTAGTGTGCACTCGAACATGGATTTTGAGGCTGTAGGAGGTAAGAAAGGCCTTGCCACAGCCTTCTTGATTGCAGACAAAAGTGTATTCCCCACGATGTGTCTTTTGGTGAGTGCGCAGGTTTCCGGCAGTGCTATAGGTGCGCGGACAGCCCTCAAAGGTGCACTGGTATCTCTTAACCTAAGAGACAAAATGCTGCATACTTAATTTTTAAGCATTTCCGGAATCCAGACAGGGTAGAACTGCAGTTAAACATCAAAGACAATGGAATAGATTTTGACCCCAAAAGCAAAAAAAAAAAAAGAAAATATTGCCTTTTAATTATCAGGTAACTTAGTATTTCTGCTGCACTATGTGAGGAACGAGTGGCACATATTGGAAAGCAGGCTGACCTTACAGAAGAATAGTAATCTAATAGAGGAGGGGAAAAAAGGAAAAACTTAATTCAAAATGTTTCTAGCTAAAAATCTGACAAAATAGTTGGAAAGGATGCTAAGAGACTATCAAAACCTATCCGCTACTCCCATATGTAGCACCTGCATTTCACTCAGGTGCTTCTAGCACAGCTATTAATTTGTGGAGGAGGAAGACCAGGGAAAATGTACTTTCACAACCTGACCCTCAAAAGCACTGCCCGGTGTGCTGAATTCCCATCAACACCCTGAATGAGAACTACAGTTTTTCACCACCTCCTGTGGTCTAGCCATCAGTCCATTTATTACTTAATGTTATCTCAAAAGCAGCCTCCATTGTGCTTTGTTCTTCTCTTCTTTGTTCTGAAATAGTCAATGCCTGAAGTGTAATGAATCAAACAAGGTGCTTTGCAACAAAAGGCAAGTGTTACAGATTTCTCAGCCAGCTATCTAGATCACCAGGAAACAATATCACATTGAACTAGATTTGGTAGCCTTCCCAGCTTCTGCAACAGGCAGAAAGAGACCACGTAGAAGCTTCCAGTGTGCAAGTTATAACACTTAATTAAATCTCATTCTCTCTTGTGAAGTAGAAGGAATAAGCCGTCTGATATGCTTGAATAAATTTATCTTCAATATTAATTATCAGAGTGACAGCTTTCATTTGACTGTTGCAGTTGTGAAACCTTAACATCTAAAAGTAATTATAGAGCCCGAGAGAGGAGTTGATGGTTGACAGGCAAGAAGCAGAAGAGCATTCCAAAAGATGTTGATTTGGAAATGTTTAGAGAGGAAATGCAAACTCACAACAGAGGAGCAGGAACTTTCAGATTTAGTATTCTAACAACTAGTCAGGAAGATAATATAGCAGGACATAAGCCACCAATCTTCCTCTTTTCCAAGGCACAAAGCACCTATTTCACAGCACCTAGTATTATTGCTTGGAAAAGGCTGCAGACTGTTTTCAAAATAACCAGATACTGAATTGGGAGTTTATATCAGGAGAACTGGATGAACCTATACATAACCTATGGGTAACACCTGTGGATTTCTACCCATCTCATGGCTCAACAACCGTTCTTTATATACGCCCATCAGAAAAGAGCATTTGATAATCACAGTTCTTTACTACCACAGCTTGGAAGCCGAGAAGAGAATAACATGGGATGCCTTGATCTATTGTCAGGTAAGCATAAAATCACTTTATTTGAAGTCATACTCCTCTCAGAATAATGAGAATTTAGGTAGATGTGTTAAATAGGTGTAACACCAAAAAAAACACATAATTCTTGGTGTGCCTTAATTAAGAACTATTTTTTAATCCTTCCATAAAGTAAATAATTTGATTAATGCTTTGTGTAATACCACATAAATGAAAGAAACAATGGACCCTCAGTAAAACCCTCAGTAAAATTTACAAGATCTGTAAATGGTGCTCTGAAACACATTCGTGTTTTGTCCAAAAATTGTCTCCCATTCATGTACTGCAATGGTACAACAATAAGGACACTTGAGGGGATCTGGAACACATTATGCATTATGCTAATAGTTGTTGGCACTGTTGAAGACCGTATTAGTGCTGTAAGGTCCAACGGAAGGCACACACCTTCAGGTTCTGTTTCTCAAATACTTGAAGTAACAGCCCTTAACGGTGTCAAGTTGAGCCACGTGCACTCAGCATTTCCGCTTAAGAGCATGCCTACTAGATCCTACATCAAGTACCCGAGAGCTGAGGCACCCAAAGGATGTTTCATTGCATGCTTTCACTCCTCTCTCTCTATATACAGGTTTAAGGCCTTCATGCCAGTAACTACAGAACTGGGCCTAAACACACCTCTCAGGGCTCTAGCAATCAGGTTACGCAGACCCAGGCTCCACCTGTCCAGAAGATCACCTCTAGAATAAGGATAGCCCGGGAAACGAGCTTTTCAGTCAGGGCAGGGATTTCCATTAACTAAACGCATCATCCCAACAGCTTCCCAGGAAGAACTGGGGTCATACAGTGCCCTGGCACAAACTCCTACCAGGTATAATTTGCATTCTAGATGGCCCTCCAGAAGGAGAGAGAAATAAATAGTCTCTCAGTTACTTTCAACCTATTTTGTTGGGGACAAAATAGCCAGTAGGACCCCTTTGAGAAAGCTTTATAAAATCTGAGTATATAGGAGCTGAGTAATCTCTTGTGTAGTCTCAATCCGCAGTCTCTTGTTGATACCAAAACAACAGGTTGGCAACTACCTTCACCTTCCTTTGATAAAACCTTAGTATTTGGAGAATATTAAAGCAGGTTAGACATACAAGAGATCCTTATACAGAGCGCAGAAATATCATAACTATAAAGCTAGAAAGACATACAACTGTGAAATAACTAGCAGTAGTTTTCATTTTGGCTAGTACTGAATTCAGTTCCTGCCTCTTAGATATAGTTGATGTTAACAGCATATTGCTAACTGGAGACGAGTATTCCAAGCTATTTATCATCAATGCTTATCTTACTACTCGATTAATCTAGGGAGAAACTTTAATCTCAAATGCAGACTTGCACAGACAATTGCACATCCAAGAACCAGTTCTCCATGCTCTTCCAATTTCACATGACAGATGAGAAGAAACATTATCCCACAGAATTGTAACTACCATGAAAAATATTTCATTATTGCAAAATACAGTAGGGAAAGAAAGGATAGCAGAAAGAAATTACAGAGGATGGAGAAAGAACATGTATTAAAAAAGCTTTTTGTCCCAGTGAGACTGACAGAAAACTACCCATACTATGGGGCTTATTAAAAACTACAGTTCAGGAGCCTTACTGCCAAAACCCAAAAGCTTTTCCTTTTTCAAAATATCTTGCCCTGTTGAAAGGCCACTTCTTCCAATCCTCACTAGATTCCCATCTAACAAGGGAGACTGTTAATTTGTTTGTGGTTTTTTGTTTTGTTTTTATAAAAGGGATGGGGAAGAGAAGCTACTCTACGCTTCACTGTAACAGCTTTAATCTAAAAAACCAAGAGTTAGTTAGGAGATATTAATTCAATTTCTTTTGATACTATATTTTATTTAAGATACACTGTTTTCTCCTTATTTCTATGGACACTAGTTACCTAGGCTGCCCTAAGTACAGGCAACATGATGAATTCATAAGACAACATGTAGGAAAACATCGTATGTGGACTCATGACTTGGCAGCCTACCAATACAGAGCAAATTCTTGCTAAATCTTTCCCCTCCTCCGATCCAAGGTTTACTGTAAAGCATTTAACTTACTACAGGTTTGCTAGTCAAGAAATCCACGCATGCTATAGCAATGGAAGTGGCACACTACACCAAAACCAGCTGTTAAATGTTTGCATCTGATTCTCCCTTGACTTTGTACAAGACAGTAAGAAAAGGAAAGATGAAAAGCATCCAGTGTTTAGATGAACAAATTATCTAGATGATACAACTAACAGCAACTTGAAAAGGAAGAGATTTTTGAGATCTTCACATGTTTATCTAGTCACTTAGCATTATTAGAAGCACCATACAGAGAAGGAAACAGTAATTTCACTGTAAAGCAACCTGCCCTTAATTTATAGTTCAAATCAGGTAAAAGTTATCAATAAATGTCCAAGAACTACAATACAGTTACAACACAATTAAGAAGTTTGGTTGTGTTGAGTCAGCCAAAACACAAGAGCATAGACCAGTAACACCCAGACACAAGGTCAAAAAGTACATTTTATTAGATGAGAAGGGGCACATTATCCTCACCAGGGATCATCGTATTCGATACAATTTATGTATCAGTACTGAAGTAAATGCTCCCCATTAGAGTTTTAAGGCAGCTGGAAATTAACATTTTACATACTGCATTACTTACGTAGGACATTCTCCACAGTGCTTCCCATAATACACAAGTGATTTAACACAGGCATGAACTACCTAAAAATCAAGTGAGGAGGTCTGTTAAGCTTTCTAGGTGTTTACATTTAGGTCTAGAAAGTGAAAGAAAAGGAGAATATTAATTACAGATTAAGGATTTGGTTCCTAGCTGCCAGTGCACATATTTAAAGGAAGATGGCAGTAACACTTTCAGTTTAATGGCCTGAACTATGACAAAGGCCTGGCAGTGCTCCCCCTTTTCTCAAAGGGCAAATCTTTATTTCACAAATTATTCTGAGAAGGATACTGCAGACAGAAGCAATACTACCACCATTTCCTAAGGAAAATAAAACTTTCTGTAAAGCAGCAAAGCATTTAATTCTCTCTTCACGTTAGGAATGTTAACACGTCAAATAAGCACTGATTATACACATAAAATTATGTAGATAATGACCATGAAAGACTCACAGTTACAGCAGCAAGTACTCAAGACTATTGCCACATGCAAGTAACAACAAAAAAGAAACACGGCAGCACAGGAAAAACCACAGATGGCTAGGATACGAAGTGTACAGAAACTAGTTGCTTTGAAGACAAAGGCTGCGGCTGCATCACATATGCGTTCTGCAAAGGACAGCGTGCTGTTAACCATTTACCTTAGAAGCAGGAACTAACTGTCCAATAATCAACAAGACTGGCAGAAGCGGAGCCTGACACACTGTGCTGAAGCCTACTTAAACTGCTCAGTTTGCCTTTAAGTCATCTTGAGTTTACGAGATTCCCCTTAAATTACTGATTTTTCTACGCTATCATTGAACAAAAAAATTAATGAATTTGAAATACAAGACTATAACCACATTTATTCTTACAGACAGAATTATAGTGACAGAAGTAAAACAAAAGGAAGTTAATTAATGAAGTGTAAAACCCTCTTTTGCTTCACAAATGTCTAAGACTGACCTGAAGATTTAAGTCTTTAGAACTGTTCTCAAGTGTTAGAACAGCTACAGATATTTTGGAAGTCCCAAAGAACTGGACTGGTGACTTTCAGAGATGAGCCAAATGTTCAGGGATTTTAGAGCTTTCCCCTCCCCATCTCGAGACAACTTACCAAGCACTTGAAACACCAGGAAAAAAAGGGTTTTTACAAGATGGAAGAATGTCACATATGCTTAGGGCTTATTTCCACTGCACTCAAATTACAGTGAAACTCCCCCCCTGCCCACCCCAGAAAATTAACTCAAGAGATGGAAAATAAATTCAAATAAAGGATTTCATTAGGAAATTCCAGGTCTTACAAGCCTTTTTTAAAAAGGAGGGGTGAAGAAATACAGTCAGTTTAATGGCATGTGCAGTCATCAACACCTGTTTAGTACACAATGTTCTCGGACACTACAGATTGCAAGCTTATTAGCCTACAAAAAGAAAGTACTGATATGATTGACATAGAAAAGTTCAATATTTTAGCAGCTAAGAAGGCAGGATACAGCACCTGCTTTATATGAGTAATAACTGAGCAAAAGGAGTTCCTTAAATGGGCTTATTGAACAAACCTCAGTCCAGAAGTTTCGTAATTGCAGAGCTGACCTCCTACAGCCCCATTTCCTCACTGCCGAGCAAGCGATAATGAAGGTTCCCTGCTAATCTAAATTATTCAGAACGTTCAAACCCAGCTTCCTTTCTCAGCAAGGGCTCATTTCTGCTATTCTCTCTGACACTGAATATCAGTTACACAAGTAGTTGAAACTACTACCACGGATACTAACACAGACACTTGTATAGATCATCCCTTATTTAACTTAGAAGGGCCAAAAAAAGAGCAGAGTTGTCACTGTGTTGGTATTTCCGTCAACTTTGCACTGCTTTTGCGCCTAAAAAGCAAGAATCTCAAGTCAGTCTGTACAAGCCCTCAGCACTTTGCATGCAGGTCGAATTCATTAAGGAAACAGAATTTAAAAGTAATTGCCATTTTAAATAGGTAAGCTGACTTAAGCTTTCAAAATACAACAGATGGTAGTTTAAAGCTTCCCTTATTTTCTTCTCACAGTTTTGCTGTTTGTGACAAAACTACAAGTCATTTTAAGTTTGGCATTTTAAGTTTCATACTTTAGCTAACAACAACAGTCTGGAATTTAACCTGTAACTCGGATGCGCTTTTCTCAAGAATAACACAGAATAACGGAGTTCATGTGCTTTTTAGTTATCTCTGAACTCACAAAATAATTGCCCAAACAAAACAAAAAGAAAAGACCACTAAAAATCACATATGCTACTAATACAAACACCTTTTCAGTACCGTATTCCCCTGCTACCTAGTGTATTACTGCATGTCAAAACCTGCTTCACAAGAAAGCAGCAGGACGAGAGGGAAAACTGATGACACTCACAGCTTTGCTGCTGACCCACTAAGTGACTGTGGAAACAGTTACGCCTATCAGCACGAAGCATTACTATCACTAAAAGTAAAAGCAGACTTAATGGAGTGTAATTCACCCTCCTATAGAGTAACTTTTAAGAAGAAAGGAAACTTCTGCCTGCCTTCCAGCAAACAGCTTTAGAGAAACATATTTTCAAAGCATTTAAGGCCACCAGGTGGAAAGCACTCACAGTCAGCATAAAATTCAGAATCATGTTTGGCTACTTACTTCTTTAAGCTTGGTTTCTGGGCATTCAGACTGCAAAGTGAGCGTTGCTCCTTCAATATTTCTTGGCATAGGAGTTGAACCAGGATTTATTGTTAGATGAATCTGATCTGGAGAAATAATATGTTGCACATAACCCTGGGACATTCCTTCATGATCTGCTATTAAATGAAATCCTTCTTCATGACCCTCTGGTAAAAAAGGCAAGTGTTCACCACACTGTCCTTCATCCTCGTCATCTTCCAATACACTGTGGTCCTGCTCTATCAGAACAGTTGTCCTGTCATAGACCGTCCCAGGTGATGAAGAAACCAGCCCGTTTTTATCAGCAAACCTCATCATATTGTCATCTTGGGTTAAATCGTCTTCCTCCACTTCATAGTAGATAACGTTGCCTTCAGGACTGTTCTCCCCCATGGCTCACCGCCTCTCAGTGCGATATCGTGAGGTCAGACCGTAACGACTCATCTGCAACAGAAGGACGAACGCCGGCGGGGGGGTCAGGCGACTCTCCCCCGGCCGGGCCCCGCTCCGCTCGCAGCTGCAGCGCCCGCAGGGCGGGCGGCGGAGGTGCCGGGCCGAGCGGCGGGGCCCCCCCCTCCGCCGGGCCCCCGCCCCCCCCCCGGCCGCC
>JAVKLA010000021.1:476577-491381 GCA_034782735.1 Sagittarius serpentarius | reverse complement strand
TGCCGCGGCGGCGTTGGCGGCGCAGAGCGATCGATAGGCCGAGGGGACGGGGGCGGCGGGGCCGGAGCGGCAGGCCCCGGGTCGGGACCGGGCCGTGAAGGCCGTGGCCCAGGCTGGCAGCCGCTGCAGCCCGGGAGGTACCGCCCCTGCCCCCAGCCGCTGTTCAGACAGATTTGCGGCGTCGAAACACAGCCAGGGGACGGAAGAAAATAGCCCTTTCTTGCATAATTAGCCCAAGCTCAAAGCAGAGCACACAGAAGCGAAGACGAGTTTTCCGTGGTGCTCCATCTTCACCTCAGCAGTTTCAGAAATAAGCCTCGGGCGCCCGGCGGGAGGGTCAGGGGGCCCCGCCTGCGCCCAGCGCCAGACAGCACCCACCTTGGCACGTCGATGGATCCGCCGTACTTCCAAAGTCGGGGTGGGGGGCTCTGCCCCCCCGCCTCTGCCCCCGCTGCTGCACCAGCAGCAGCAGCCAGTGCTGGCTTTTAAAGCAACCCATTTTCTTGCAGACCAGCCCCTTACCTCCACTGGATCACCAGTCCACGTTGCTACGTGGTCTCCGAGTGTAAGACCACAGAACAATTCCTGTAACGCCTCTGCATTGCTCCCCAAGGCTCGGTATTAAACCACGGAAGGGGGCTGCTCCAGGCCTTTTCCAATGTGACTTAAATCACTGTCACCAACCCAAGAGCCTAAACCAGGCAACATCGAAAATGGGCAGATAGGCCAGGAAAATGCACCGAGATCTTTTTACTTAAATAACAAGGAATAAAAATTCAGAGTTTTAATACAAGTTAAGTAACATACACTGTAAACATCAGCTTTTGTATTTTTGCCTGTCTACATACAGCTTATTTAGAAATTTGATACACTTTACAACTTAAACAGTGACACTGTTTCAAACAAACTGTGCCTTCAAAAGCAATAGAGTGTATAAAATACTGTGATAGCCAAAAAAATGCCAGTATACTGTACAAAAAAAAAAAATCTTTACAGTAATTTGATATCTAAAAATCAGATTAGCTGCATCAGAAATTCACGGTAAATTGTCTTCTCTCAAGAGGAACTGATGGATAAATTGCTGAGCTTTCCTCTTTTCAGCTATATCAGGTGTGGGATGTCCAGGAGGAGGTCGAAGTAACAAGCCACCAAATATACTAGCTGTATTAAAAAAAGAAAAAAAAGAGCCACACAGACACACAGTAAGAGCCTGTCAGCAGCAGGATAGCAAGGGTAATTCCACCAACCCCAATCAGACCAAGTGAGAGAGCGCCTGGTTTCAGAATGGCATCAGATAAAGCTGATGACCCACACATCTCTGAGTCACTTTACCACCTTTTTCAGGCTACTGCAATGATTGTTGTCCTAGGGACTGCTTGCTCATTATTAAACGCTTCAAAACAGTAGAGGCCGTGACTGCACTCACTTTGGAGAAATGTGTTTTATTATACAAACTGCAAAGCCCCTCTGAACAGAATGGTTATTTTGTTCGCCTTACCAAGAATATTCACATCCAAATGGTTTTTCCCTGAATTTTTCAGTAGTTCTCGTAGAAATGCCATCAGATATTCAAATACATTTTTATGGCACCCTGGCAGATTAGAGATAATCTGAGGAAGGGAAAAAAAACCAAAACCACATTTATATTGAAGACATGGCAATGGCTTAGCAGCTTTATCTACTACCAACATCACCCTGTTACTGGTCTGGCATAAAACATTTTGCCTCCCCTCCCTCCGGAATTACAGAAACAGTCTCACAGCGAAGCCAGCAATACCTGGTTGCTCAGCGAGTAGTTGCTGGCACTCTCTAAACAGCTGCTGTAGAACCTGTAGCAGATGACAGGCTCCGGCAGGCTTTCCAGGAAGAGCAGCAGGGCTTCTGCTACCGAGTGGTTGCTGCCAACTGATCCAAAGACGGTTAAGGAAGAGGCAAGCACAGTGTGATCTATTTTGGTCATATTTCTGCTGAAACATTAATCTTTGCTTAGGTCTCCAAGAACTCCTATTGTTCACAGCTTTGAGTTAAATCATTTGACTCCACATAGCAAGCTGTTTCCGCTGGCAGTTGGACACTTACGTAATTCATCAACAATCATTCGTCAACATCGCAAGGACTCAGCGGGGGCATGCATACCGATTACAAGGCGTAGCAAGGAACTGCAGATCTCAGTTACCCCAAGATGAGACGATAATTTAAAAACTACGGTGCAGCATGGAAGGCTGATCAAATCTTTTTCAGCTTTGATCACTAAGGCATAGTGAGCCTTACCAGGCATCAATCTAAAAGGATACGGAGGATATCATGCATTCCTTTGTCCAAACAATCTCGGATTTGCTCAAATTCAGATCTGAGGCCTGGTTGCTGAAACAGGTCCTCCTGCAAAGAAGACCATTAGTCAGTCTCAAGGAAAATAAAAGTTATTTGGGTAAATAAACCAACATCCTTATAATCTGTCTGGAAAAATCTCTCCAAATTGATAGTTACCAGCACAAATCTCACCACGAGCAGCTCTAGTAAGGCTGCAGCACTGCATTAGAGAGCAATGCGGAAGGACAGCTGCTGATGCATGCCACACAGACAAAGTCACCATCACAAAACAGTGCAACCCGGGGCACCAGGATCGCTTACCACAGATGTCCTTTATCTCTGTTTACCATTGGCCAAACATCCATGGTTAGCAATGACTGCTGTTACCAGTATCTTCTTTAAAACTACCCAACGCAAAACAAATTATTTTGTGTTTCCAGTACAAATGCTGCCAACCTGCTGGGAAGCATTGCGATACAAGTGATCCACCATCATCCACAGCTCTTTTGGAATGTCCATAGGCTTTTCAGCTTGAACAGCATCCTCACTCATTTCTAGTGGCATCAGAGTCTAAAGGGAGGGAGGGGGAGAAAAAAAAAAAAGGTAGCTAGCCAACATCTTATTCAGCTCTGCAAAAATGCTTCACAAAGCTTATACCGGAGAATAAAGGCTTGTTAAGAAACCGTGCAACTTCATTCACCAGTCTTCATACAAGACTAGTACAACAGGCACACCTTTATCAAAAGTCCGGACAGAAGAAACAAGCTGCTCTCATAAACAGGCTTCATGTACACACAGCTCTATGGAAACGTTACATCATGCCTCACATACACACACATTTCCATTCAATGCAGAGAAAGCCAAAGGCTCCAGGGAAAAGGTCTACATTTGGAAGTTGCACACCTTTTTTTAAATGTGCAGGCAGAGCAAAGGGGATCTTACTTTCAGTGCTCTCTACATGAAATGGGTTGGTTCATCCACGTGAAGAATTAATGCAAGGTGTGAAGATGGTGCACTGGAGAGCACAGCCTGTTATCAGCGACTATGGACCAGGGAAGTGGAAGAAGGCTCTTTAGCAATAAACAGGACTTAACATCTAGTTTTAATGGTTCTTGTGGGTTCGGAAGGGAATCTTGTCTTTAACTCACAAGTTTCCAAATGGATTCTGCTGACATGTCCTGGATTGGTTCCCTCATGTAACACAGCGTATGAATGGGAGACCCAAAGCAACTTGGCAAATAGTTGCCCGTTACAGATAGAAAATAATCCTTCCCCCTGTTAAGATGCAAGACCAAGATATCTTCAAGTTTCTCCTCTCCAGAGTTTAAGTGTGTAGCTGTTGATTTATTAACAAACACCTCCAACTCAATTGTGATCTCAGCATCTGCCAGAAGATGATAAAAAAAACCCATACTCAGTTCAAAGAGGTATTAAACCAATAAGCCTGCAAATAGGCATAGCATTCTCAAAACAGCAGAGAGAACTAAGCCAGAATGTGACTACATTAGCTCATTAACATGAGATGAACAACGAGGAGCTCACCTGGTAGCAGAAAGCCCTTACTGGGATTAGCAATCAGCCACTCCTTGCAGTAGGTTTCCTCATCTGGCTTGCTGATAAACTCAAACTGGCAGGGCACTTGTCCATTGTGGATTGTAAACTTCTCTACCTGCAGCTGCATGTATTTAACATCCCGAAAATGGAACTAGAAACAAATGTCAGTCAACATCATCAGCCAATTCCACCTTGCCAAGCACCAGCAGCAATTCCTGTCCTGTGGTTTAATCATTAAGCAGCAAGATACCCCGATTAACCTGCCTGCTCCCGCACCCTGTCTCTTCCAGGATTACATTAAGCAGCAAGATACCCCGATTAACCTGTCTGCTCCCGCACCCTGTCTCTTCCAGGATTACATTTCCTTACTCTGTATGCTGAAGTCGATTGCATCCGTGGGCCCTTTAAAACAAATGCTCACCTCAAATAACCCCAATGAAACTTGGGAACAAGATAGCTGCAGCCTCCAATGTCTCATTTGCTTATCTTTTTTAGGCCCCAACACAAAAGCAAATGCTGGTTTTATGACCTTCTCCAAATCCTTCAGATTTTACATGTTATGTTTCAAACAAGTCAGAGCAAGGGTCACAAACTACCCTTTTACTCTCTCTCTCCCCCCCCACCTCAGGGAGTAACACTCCCTACCTTTCAGCCTGGTACCGTGAACAGAATTTACCTGCACCTAAACAGAAACAAGTATTTCTAGGACTTGTAAACAGAGAACAGCTGGAAGTCAAAATATTCTGCTTCTTTGGAACCAGACCCCGGGTTCCTTCTAACATACTTCTACCGCTGGAATACACTTCTGGGGTCTAGGGCTGCTCAGTTTCTCCAGCAAGTCACAGCACAGGAACACACCCTACCTCTCTCTGGGACAGGGTCACTGAGGGAATGTTGGCATTCTCCAGCTTATCCAGGGAGCGGACTATTTCCTCAAAGGCTTTTCGATAGAGCTCCTCATTCACAACCTTCACCTGAAAAGGACACACACTGCACCAACTGGCACTTACTGTGCCACTGCAGGAGAGCTGTAACACAGCTGGCAACATATGAAGTGATTTGATTTTAGCAGCATACTAGCATATACAACACAAGTAATGAACAGAGCCATGTGGAGCACTAATGCTCCAAGATCTCGTCAGCATCCAACAGTAAAGGACCTTGCCATAACTAACAAGAAAATCACCCAGTCAGTACTAGATCAGCTTTTTTTTTTTTTTTCTAAAAAACACTATTCTGTTGTCAATGACGAGCATTCCTGCACTGCGTTTCTGTGAAAATTATTAGGAAAATAAGAAAAAAGGCAAAAGAATGCTCCTGAAAAAACCACCTACAGATATTCATGCATTATTCTGCTTAACTGAAGTATCACTTAACAACCCTGGCTTACTATGAACAACAATTCTAACTCAGTATCTTATCTAGCCCACCTTTTAAGCCATTGTTCTCTGTGGATGCCATAAAAGCAGGAGGAGAGGGAAATCCCTCCTCCTTCCCCCTCTCCCCACACAGAGGACAAGGTCAGCAGAGGTATTTCCTTCAGCGCTGACGTACTTACCCCAATATCAAACACAGAGCTAACTGGCTTATGATCACTGATCTTCAAAGCCATGTGGCTGCGATAGCTCAGCTGAGCAATGTTCTGCCCTTTCCAGAGTATCCGATCACACCACGCTGGAACACGACACTTCTCGCTAAAACAGAGGTAAAAATTACAGTTTCCAGGCACAGTTCAGGTGGAGTAACAATGCAAGGCAGAATACTGCTCTCCCAGCGACTCGAGCTAGTTCTCTATCAAAGTTGTATTTTCCACAGTTACATTGAGTAGTTATAAAAAGTCTGATTGTCTACTATTAGGTAGCTCTGTATCATGCTTTACTTTCTACTTCTTCAAAGATGCAATTGTTTGTTTTGTTCTTTTGATACAATTAACATACAAAGCAATACTCTAAGAGGTATTTTTGACCATAAGAACCATGAAAAATAAGAACTCAGGGTCTGCGTTTACAGTCCACATTTTGATATTTTTTTTTTCCCCACTGATTGCTGCACAGATTTCATTCCCACACTTAAAGCTGATGTTCCCAGTTTACTAAGAACAGGTCAGCCACTCTGTGTAGTGCATTACAGGAACGATGGTTCTCACAGTCCTTTGGAGAATGCACTCTGCTACAGGTAGGAAAAACGCACCATTTTGAACTCTAGCTGGTCTGCCCTGAGTAGGTATAGCAGGTATCAGCAAATAAAAGATGCTAAAAATTTTGCTTGGGGGAAAAAAAAACCAAAACAAACGAAAAGAATGAAACAAACTAAAATCATTCCTTAATTTTGTATACCTCTAACTAAGAGGAAACCCAATGGATTATTCCTGGGAAAAAGATTAGGAATATCTGACAAGCAGCAGTTAAAGAAAAGCAACGTAAATAGATGCAAACCGGAGATGGATTCTGGAGCCAAGGGAGAGGTACAGCAATAATCTCAGAACTGTTCCTATTTATAGACATTAAACCTGCAATTCTTTTTAGCTTCGTTTTTACTTCCTTCAGCAATAACATTAGCAGCACATATGAGGCAATCACCGCCGTACCTGGTGTCCCAGTCATCACAGCCAGCGTCATATTTGTATGTTGGCTGGAAAGAAATCTCTCCCTCTGTAAAGCCTTCGAAGACTGCATTTGCATTCATTTGCCTCTTTAGCTACAAAAGAAAAAAAGACAAAAACTTTAATTTTAAATAAGCTCAAGCACAATTCCCACATGAGCTAAAAGGGAGATGTTCAGCACTGAGAAGGCCAAGGAGTACGTGTGCAGTTTCTAACCAGCACTCTCAGCACCATCTGCAGGTAGGCGAGACATCAGTACCTGGTCATACTGGCAAAGCTCTACAAATGCTTTCTCATCTACTAGCTGCTTCACTTTCGCCACATCCAGTTCCTCCAGGCGATAGTTGAGGTCACCCAACCATAAGATCACGCTGAAAGAGAATGTACACCAGAAGTCTGCGCAGAGGCCTAAAGAAGTCCAAAACGCAAGCTGGCCGTGAGCTGGAAGCACAGCTCCGCAGCAGCGCCTTAAACCATCTAATGCAAGCATGAGCTCTTCTAATCTCAACACGATCAGGTGGATGCTGTGTCTGCTTCTCCATCAGAGAGAACAAGGAAGAGTGAAAACTTGAAAGAGAAGCTACATTTTCTGCCTTTGCTGTTTTTAATTCCTGTTCTGCATGTCTGTCACTACCTCTTAATAACTGGTGCTTTTAATATTCCGCACTGACTAAATCCCACAACCCACTGGGGAAATCGATGCATGTTATTGCCCCATTCCCACTTCATGCTTGAAAATAAAACAAGGCCTGGAAGAGCATAAGGTGGCAAGTGACTTGTCAGAACTGTACAGGTGACCACTCTCAAAACCAGGGTTACAGTAAAGCATTTCTGGCCCTTCCAGGCTGACGATTAGATCACTGGGCACCCCTTCTCACATCCCTGCTAAGAGAACCTCGCACCCCACTACGTTCGTAAGGTTCTTCCTTGCCACATGCAGCAATTCACACAGTCAGATGGGAAGCATACTCGTGTTTGCCAATAGTGAGAGGGGGTAAATTTGGATCCGATTGGCAGAATTGCATCCGAGAGCAGATGTCTTTGAAGTCCTGGTTCCTCCGCTCATATTCCTCCGTGTGAGCTGCAAGGTGAGAATTTACAACGCACACGCTAGTGTTATGGAATTTAAACCTTATGGCAACACCACCTTTGTTACCCTGAAAGATAAAGACAAAGACGTTGGTCAGAAGCTTCTACACAGCAGATGAATCCACAAATGAGTTACTAGCGATGGACAAGCCAGAAGACATTGAGGCAAATCATTTAATTCCAGAGGAAGGAAAAGGCTGAAAATGCCAGTTAGTGATAACTACTTCATGAAGTCAAGTCAGTAACTCATGTGAGGGTTGCACAGAGCAACAGAACACAGCAAGCAAGCACATGGAACTCAGTTTGTAACTCAGGAATTACCTAATACAAAAGGAAATCAAAATCAGTAAGACAGCTGGTCAGTTACTTCAGCAAGTCCCAAAACCTATTTAGCAACAAACTGGATCTTTCAGCACAAACTGTAAAAAAAATTGTAGAGGGAGGAGGAAGCACATGGCTTAGCTAGTCAAAAATACCTTTGACAAGTTATAGCCGTCATGTTCACAGAAACTACATTCAAAGGGCACAGACTTCATTCCAACGGTGTGAAATGGCAAGAGGCCAGGAAGTCTTCCTCAGGAAAACTAACCTGGATAGACCTGTTTCTTCTACTCGTGTTACCTTGTGTTACTTGCTTTGGGCAAAATCACAGCCAGCATCAAAATCACATGAGAGCAAGGCCCCACACAGCCCAGCACATGCAATCAGGAAAAAAAAACCCTTCAGGAAAGATTCTCCCACAAGGTCTTTGAGCCTTTGCGAGCACATGGCATTTCCCTCTAGCAACGCCCTGAGCTGGCACAGGGACAGGACTGTGCTTCTACAGGCAGCTGCATCCCTTAGCCGGAGGAATAACCACTACATCTAAGGAGAGGGGCTCTCCAGGGCTCTTCTAAATCTCACCCCTTCTCATGCACAGTTGCCATTCTTACCATCCTCCCCATGATTCCAGTTCCCACAGTCTCAATTTCCACCTCGGAGATGTTCAAAGCAAGGTCTGCTTTCACATACAACAGAAGCATGATTCCCACGAGCCGCACAAGTTTCACCTGAAAAACAGATCCCGTTCCATTAAATACTAGGAAGGGAGAGGTTTGATGAGAGCAGGCACATCGCTTCCCAGTCCAGAACATGGGCCACCAAAATACAGATGAAGAAAAAGAGAGTTCCAGGCTCCTCCGCCGGACCAGCTGGGCTCACACTACACAGGCACTCCAGCAGCACAGCACAGGAAGGAGCCAGGGACCAGCGCCTCAGTAAAGGAAGCTGGAGCCCAAAGCAAAACCTGCAGCACAGGCACAGCCCATGGAAGGAGCTTCCCTTCAATACCAGTGACAAGAGACAAAGCAGACCTAAGGAGCAGGAGCCAAAACATAAGCAGTACTCCTACCAAGATACCTTCACAACTCATTCCACCATGCATTGTGGAGACGGACATGGGAGAAGCTAAGAGACTTCCTGTTCTCTTCCCCTGAGATAGCAGGAGCTTCCTTTATGTGTGGATGCCCAGCTCTGCTCTCCTGTCCTGCCCGCTGCCTCAGCACCCTGCACAGCAACCCTACCTACTTCACCTTCAGACTGAGCAATGACTGCAGACAATGAGGCTCTGGAAGACACAGCAACTGAGAACAAGAAAAAGCAAAGGGAAAAGACGCCCAAGTGGAAAACGATTCCACACTCAAACCTCCCCAAAAGCCACATTTACCTTTGCATATTTGGCATCTGGGTGAAGACTATCAGTTACAGCTTTAAACCATTCTTCTTCCTTCGGTGTGTCATTGAAAAAGAAGGCTTCTTTACTCAGATCAAGCTCCTGGAAACTGCGTTAGAGGAAGGAACCCATGGATGCATGCACTTGTTTATAACTCTCCAGCCCTTTCCTCTGGGAAAGAACTAAATCAATTTATACTCACTAAACCTATAACTGAAAACTTAAATTCAGTTATCCTGAATTTAGAGTTATGTTAAATGTAAGGCTAAATTACTGTTAGTATTAAATTGAATGGCATTAACGATTTTGTAACACTGCCGTGCCAGGGAGTCCAAACGCTACCAGAATAGCAGCCCTTTCAGGCTACGCAAACACACACTCGAAACCTGTGCAATGGAGTAAGGCAATGCAAACATTCCTCAGCTGCGGTGTCTTAGCTGAACACCCCCATGCTCCAGATTCACAAGCAAGCAACCCACAGTCAAGGTTTGGAAGGACGGGTCAGAAAGAGACACTCACCCCACGCAGTAAATGTCTGGAGGCTCAGCATCACATCTCAGCCAAGGCTGGAGGCTTTCTCTGGGTGACTGACCATTCACATTATACGTCCCAACAAAAAATCTGCAAAGCAATTAACTAAATCCCAGAGCTGATGGAAATACCACTACTATTAATCCACGTACTTAATACTACATATAACTATTTAGGAGTAACATGTTTCCAGGGGGGAATTAGGAAAATGTGACAAAACTCAAATCCCTAAAATGATTTAATTACAGTAGCATCTTTACAGACACGTTTTACAGAAGGACACACGTTTTTACACATAGTATTAAAAAAAAAAAAAAAAAAAGACGACTAGAGCTGTGCTGTGCAATAGCAGTTTGAAATTATAAATTCCTAGAATGGCATGCATAAAAGGATTTCAACCACAGTAAAGTTTTGGTCCTAATTATACATTTCACCCAAGCTCTTACAAGCTTATTGCAACAACTAAATGGTTAAGTAGCGAACAGAAGCAGTGAGAGAGAAGGCCAGAGGTGCACAGAATTGATGCATTTCTCGACAGTCTGAAACAAGCACAAGAAAAAGTCATTTCAAAAAGGCCATTTTCTTAACAAGAACTGCGAGGAAAGCCTTGACAGAGACATGAATGAAATTCTTGTCTGCTAATGCCTAAACGAGGAAAGAAGGCTGTTCTGGAAAGTACAGATCATGCTTTCCTACAAAATTTCCTATTTGCAGGGATACTAGATGAAATAACGAACATGAGTTATTTTGACAGCTTATGCTAACTAACTTACTCCCTGCAAAAATAAGTTCTTCTGAGGAATGACCATTACCTGAAGCTCTGGATGTATGTGTAGGAATCCTCCATTTGTACAAGCCGAGATTTAACAATAGTATCTCTTAGTCCAAACTTTGGTTCTGATAAGATTGAAGCCTTGTTTGAAACCATTACACTGGAGGAGCGTACCATTTCAGTTGTCACTTCAGGTTTGAGTTTGTTTTGCCTGCAAAGGAAAACAAAACTGCATGATGAAACCCAAGATATACACACACCCCGAACAGCTTATTTCTGCCACCGAGGACTTGATTCGCATTTATCTGTCTGTTTCACTAAAGATAGATAATCAGTGTTTGGGATAAGCAAACAAGACTGAAAAGAGCACTTCTTAGAACGGTTCAGATCTCCAGATAAAACCAGTTTAAGTGCCTGAAATAACACATGGTTTTCACTAACCTGGTGCAGCCTGTTGATTCCGTGCAGGCCTTGCTCACACCTGGGTGTTGATACAAAACCTGTAAACCTTTCCTGCTTACTGGAGCAAGGAGATGCAAATCTCATCTCCCGCTGTCTCTCCTCAGCCCTTCTGACCTCAGCAGAGGAATGAAAAACTGTGTTTGTTTAAAAAGCCTTCTGGTGGAAAACTACCAGCTCTGCCTAGAAAGGAGGCAGCACGGAGTGGGTGGAGGTAGAGGTGGTTTTATTTAGTACCTCGTGGCTCTGCAGGCTCCTTCGGCAACAGTAATAATGCCACAGCTTGGCAGTTCCCACAAGCAAGCGGATGGTATAAATTTAAGGTCAACAACCTGCACACCAGTGCCAAGGACAGCACACAGACAGACTTTGAAGGACATGCAGGAGGGTCCACAAAGTCCTGGGAACTGGAAAATGAAACTGTACCATTTGAAGAGTGTATCTATGAGACATGGTGGCCCTAAGCCAAAGCTCTCTGAATTCAAAATAAACAACGCTAGCGGGTCCTGTCCCACTAAACAGCAAAAATATGCCCAAATAGGGGACTAGCAGGACTGTTTCTGACAGACTGTGCTGAAATTCCCACTAAAGTTCTGACAGCATGCTTATGCTGAACTTTTTTTCTCTCCTCACTAGAATCTGCAGATTCTCCTCCAAAAAAGTTGCCAACTTCTGCTCTAGATCCCACCACTTCTGGGGACTGCAACCGACACGGTCGCCGGCAGATGGAACTAGATAATGCAGCCGCAAGATTGCTCAAGCGCTGGTGTGTGCAGAGAACTCATACACTGGCAGTGGAGACCCCAACTTCCCCACTTGGTTTCCAGCTGAAAACCAGGAAGCCCAGACAAAAAGCTCTCTGAACGTTCTTTTTCTCCCTCTAGACACTGAAGCATCAACAATTTGCCCACCGCAGTTCACTCCATCCAGACACAATCACCCAGAAGTACCCAGAACTTTGGTGCTATAAATGTTTACTGTCACTATACAGAGATGCTCCGTGGAAGGGAGGCATAGCTAAACCAGCAAAGAAACGTTGCCACCACTTTTACTCCTCACTAGACCTTCCACAAAGAGCTGACGTGCGCGAGTCTCCCTTCAACTGCTTCACCAAACCCACAGAAGCAGCAAGATAGATACCATACCTGGGAGCACTTTTATCGGTGCTGTCATGGCTCCGGTTCTGACTAACTGCAAGCTTTTTTCCATTCTGTTTGATGCCTTCAGAGCCAACCACTTCTGGAAAAAAACAAGAAGTTTCACATTAAACACAAAGTGTTCTTTAATTTATCAACACACTTACACAAACGCTGGCAAAAATCTGTGAGCAGAATATAATTTTTTATTTGTGTGGATAAACCAAGTGCCCCACAGTCTCTCTTTCAGTTATCTGATAGATTTAGCTTATTTTGACAGAACTGTTCTGTGACGATGCAGCTTCCCCTCCAGAGGAAGAATTGACGCTAGCATGCCGCACAGCCACAGAGAGCAGCAGAACTGCTGTATGCTGCCTGCCCGCTGCTCGAGTGGGTGGCTCTCCCTTACAGCTAAGCCAAACCAGGACTTAGCAGCACAAAATCCAGGGCTTTATCCTGGGAATCCAAAAAAATTATGTTAATAACAGGTTTTTCCTTTCTGAAGCAAGACAGGAAGTACAAAGAAAGGAAGAAAAAGCGGGGGGGACCCCAAAACCCCCACACTACCATTTAAAGGGTTTCTACCTATATGCAAATACATAGCAAAGCACAAGCATCTCCCTGCTAAAGGCAGTGCAGTACAGAGTCACCATATGAACCCACTGTAGCGCAGCAGAAACAAGTGCCTCAGTGCAAACTGCACATTCCTGAAAAAGTAACAGGGCTGCTACCACGCAAATATAACTAAATACAGATGTGACACTAAACACATCACACTACGTTAGCAGAATTTGACCAGTCTTTCAGCATTTTGTCTCAGTTACAACATTCTGCTCCTACAAGTGGTAAAATAACAGTTAAAGAAGAGGATTCTCTGTGGAGGTCTCCACGTTTAAGACACACAAACAGCAATCTCAAGATTATGCTACTTAACACACAAATCTAATGATGATATAGAAATTGTTCTTAAGATTATAAGGTTCTAGTCATTCAGCTGAGCTTCTGCTTCAGCAAGCACAATCCAGAAAAACTGAAACGTTATTGCTGTCACAGTACGTTCTCCAGGACGAGAGCGCAAACCAGAAACAAAACTTGAAGTACTTTACCTAAGCACTCAGCATATAAACAAGCTGACAAGAAGCGGCCGTATTCCCAGCTTGGAAAACCTCCTCTAGAAGCCCAAGAGCCCTCTGACAATAAAGCCTGCGTAAGAGGATTTATTGGAGGTTGGTTGCAGAAGTGCACGTGACTCAAACCCCACTACAGATCACACAGCCAAAGTCAGGTAGAACTGAAGAGAGGTGTATGCAGTTCAGGGATGCACTGCGAAGCATGGTCTCAGTGAGCTGGGACAGAGCCGTAAAGTTTTTCCATAGGCATTACGTACTTAATCAGTGCTGCTCGATTCTCTGCAAGTTCTCCCGATAGAGACCACGCAAGGTATCTTGACAGTGACAAGAACCACCCCGAGCTTTCACTTTAACAGACAACTGTTCCTTTTGTAACAGGGAGGGAGCAGAAGCTCGGGCTTTATTACCCATATAGGACAATGCCACTTGCCAGCACGCAGAAGGCGTTAGTGCCAGAATGGCAAGGCTTGTGTGCCTGCTCAGTGCTGCCGAGGCAGCTGCTACGCGATCCAAAGATCACAGTCATATATCACACCTTTGCCTTATAACCTCGTTAGCAGAAATCAGTTTTAGGTAGGATTCTCCTAAGAAAGAGATTAGCCCTGGAAAAGGGCTGCTTCCTTTACATAAATTTATATCTAGATACAGATTGCTCTAGCCAGAGGGATCTATATGTTAGCAATCTGAAGTGGAATATTTTAGCAAGACAATGACCTTGTTCAATAATTGAACTGGCACAGAAGTAAAGAGCTTTGTGCAGAGATTACAGAACAGCAGAATGCATGTGGCCTGAATCAGACAGGATTTGCAGTTAAAAGAGATTTAAGCAGTCATAAAGACGTTCTTGTTAAAACTGCGCAGTGACATTATAGTACTGTTCTACTGCAGGAAAATGTATCATACCTTCTGGATAAAGCAGGATCCATGCTTAGCGTTCAAAAGAGAGAATTAAAGTACAGCTATACAAGTCTTAGCCAGTCCACTCTTTGCTTAATGAAAGTGTAAGCAACAGTCCATGCAGGACTGCACTACTCTGGGCTGGAGGGAAGGAAGTTTGCTCTCTTCAGGGTTCCAAACGAAGCAACACGGCAGTTGTGACTGTGACTGCACACGCATGCACACAGACAGGATTTCAGGTAGGGCTTTTAACTGTAATTGTGAACATAAACCATACAAGGTAAAGCACATTTAAATCCCTTTACAGAGGCTCTTGTTCATTAGCCAGCCTTAATTCACAGAAGGTATAACAAACTAATATCACTCTACTAGCAAATGGTGGCATTTACACAGTATTTAAATGTGCTTCGATTTGCGTATGGAAGTTGCTAACTAGTATGCATGTTCATTCAAGGACAGAATGAGTTACAGCTGTTCCTGGAAAATGGCAGACAAAATGTCATTCTATATCAGTTTATGTTCCAAAAAGCCCCCAAGTGATGGCAGAGAGCATTTTCTTCTGCTAATACGGGGGGGGGGGTGGGGAGATCCCTAGACTCCTCCGACTCAACAA
>JAVKLA010000021.1:453903-466757 GCA_034782735.1 Sagittarius serpentarius | reverse complement strand
TGGCGGCCACCGAGGCGTTGGCGGCCACCGAGGCGTTGGCGGCCACCGAGGCGTTGGCGGCCGTGTTGTGCTCTGGAAGACACAAAGTTCCCCCTTGGTGAAGGAAACAACAACCTCGTGCTCAGCAAGCCCTGCATCCCTTCCCAAGCCATGGCACAGTCCAAAGGGATCTGCGGGAAGCATCAGTCACGTCGTGGTTGGGATGTGGATGGCAGACAGTGACAGGATGTCCCAGACAAGATCCGTTTGCAGCCAGTGAGCAGGCAGCCCAACAAGCAGGTCAGAGACACTGCAACAGGCCACCACAGCAGCACTACGGACAGACGTTACAACAGCTTCTCCCCGCCCCTTCCAGTCTTGCTGCATGGGAAGAACAGACTTTTTCAGGGTCAAAACTTTGAGAAAAGGTTCCTCAGCACAGCTCCATCCTACAGACTATAGCGTGTTGCACCACACTGCCTCTGCCCCACTCCCCACAGGACCCCCAGGTTTCTCTGGGGGTGCAGAGCTCACCTGCTGTGGCAAGAGGGTCCTGGACGCAGAGGTGCAGAGCCGAGACGCAGAGTAGCAGGCCTGGAATGGAGTGCGGACAACTGAACCACGTCTGCTGCCTGCTTTACCCACAACCCAAAGAGCTTCCCCAGCAGCACGGGCAGTTCAGCCCCGAAACACCAAATCCAGACCCCACCAGCCTCCCTGGAGCAGAGCGGTGGCCAGTTCCCCTCAGGGAGGCTGCGGGGAGCCCCACAGGCACACCTGAGGTCAGAGACCCATGCTGGCTGCAGGGGGCCAGCCCTGCTGCAAAAAGACCCCCCCACCTGCCCAGAGCCCCAGGGAGCCTCTGGCACAGCCTCCGACAGCTGGGGCAGGGACAGACAGCCTGGGCACACCAGGACGGACACTGGTCTCCATGCTGCAGCAGAGCCCCCGTTACCTTGAACAGGGGGGACGAGCCATCGGCGACCTGCCATCTTCATCCACCAGCAGCTTCACCCGGGACCTGGCAGGAAGAGGCACGGTCAGAGCTGGGCAGCAGGAGGGGACAGGCCAGCGGTCGCTGCCACGGTCACTGCAGCACGTGCTCCCTGCGTCTGCCCAGCGCACGGCTCGGGACGAGGTGGCAGAAACAACATCAGGACAAGGTACATAAGAGACTTTGCCTGTTGAGGTTTGTCTTTTGGGTTTTTTTAAGAAAACTTTCTCCTAGGAAATTCTACAGCCTTTATTCTGGGCACCATGGGACACCAGAGAAATCCAGGTTGTTCAGCACTCCATTTTTGGTCCCCACGGTGGCAGGACATGCTTTTCAGGCAGGAATAAGTGCCTGGCAGTAACAACACCGAGCAACAGCTCCTCTGAAAACTGCAGTTCAGGTCGTCTCAACAGGCTCTCAATGCGGAAATCATCTAAGATAGAAATAACCAGGTAATTCAGCACCCTCCCTTGTCACTCTGCTTGCCTGCACTTTAGGGAGCAAGTCAGGCCCCTTCAGCCACAGCTGCAGCAGGAGGCAGTTGAACAAGCGCAGAAGAGGCCTGGGAGCTGCCTACCCCAGACCAAACCCGCCGAGCCACCAGTGCGGTGCTGGCCAGCACAGCCGTGCACCCCAGCAGCGCCGGGAGCTGGCTCCCGAGGGGCAGTTGCCTCTCCCCTGCAGCTCAGCCCAGCACAACCTCTGGCTCCAGCTCTTGTGCCAGCAGCAGGGCTCGCAGCGTAGGGCACAGTCGCTCCGCTGAGCGGGAGCGGGCGCTCTCCCCGGGGGTGTTTGTGCCTGGGCTGTGCAGGGCCCCTGGAGCACCCCTGGGGCACCAGCTGCAAGCACCTTTGGGGAGAGAAGGCAGCTGCTGGGGCTCGCCCAGCTCCCGCCTGCCGTGGTCGGCTGCTGGAGGGTGCAGGGAGCTGCTCCCGCAGAGGCGTGGGGCAGGCACCCCAGTACAGGCCTGCACTCTACCTCCAGTATGAGCTCCGGGGCTGCAGCACGGTGCTGCGTGCGGCCACGTGCTTGCAAGAGCGGTGCTCAGCCGCGCAGGCTCAGCCCCAGGACATCCACAGCCGCTCCCTCCCGAGAGACTCTCCAAAACCGCCGCCGAGGCTGCCGCAGCCACCTGCCGCTGACGGGGCCCAGGGACATGGCACAGCTCCCCTCGGGGAGCCACCTGCTCCCGTTGGTGTGGTAACCCTCCACCGGTGCTCACAGGGAATACGCAGAGCTGCAGGCAGCTGCCAGGAGCAGGAAGGCAGGGTAGTTACAGATGACATTTGGCACCACGCAGCCGTTTGCTGATGCTGTTGCAAATGAAGATGTGACCCACTGGCAGCAGCACCCGTCACGGGGCGACCCAAGCCCACCAGCCCTCAGAAGTCAGAGCAGCAAGAGAGACCCTCCATAGCAGTTCTCGCTGTGGACGGACAAAGTCCGGTGTGAAAAATGCCTGTTTCCAGACGTGCCCATGCAACAGGCCCTCAGGACCTGGCAAAGAGCAAAACACGGGCCTATTAGTTCTGGCACACAACTCATGTGGAACATAAACAGGAACACTTACAGCTAAAGTAGCTTTCACTAGCGAGAGGTGGAAACGCTCTGGATCATGAAGAGCCGTTGCACTGCCAACACTCAAATATTTCTGGTTAACTCACAATAAACAGTCACATCCCTCCCACCTGTCCATCTCTGCGTGTGTCTCCCTTCCTTGCCAGCCCACACCACAGCCCCCCAGCCCAGGGCAGTGGCACACACGTCCCTTTCACGCAGAACTTCCCACCTACCTGGCCTGGGCACCACGGCCCTCGGGCTGTGAGCAGCTCGCTGCCCAGACTGAGCGAGGAAACCAGGCAGCGCCTCTGCGAAAACGATACAGGCCGGCCAGATGAGGCAGAAGGCAGGTCTGCTGCGGCACGAGAGCTGCCCGGCAAAACTGCTGTAGCAGCTTGCTCCCGAGGGCGGGCAGCGGAGCCACCACTGCTTCGTGGCAGGGAGAACAGGGTTCTGCCAACGGTGGCTAGGCTTCCTGACAGAGCGGGTTCGACGGACAGAGGTTTTCTGCTGTAAAGCTCCTGGTTACGTCCTTGCATGTGCCTCCACGCTGCTGCCAAGTCCTGACTACGAAGAGGTGCCTGCATGGCCTCCCACCGCCCAGTCCCTTGCCCTGCCGCTTGCCCCCATGGTTTGGGAAGTTCTACCTGCTTTGGTGCTTCCCATGACACCCAGCTCTCCGCTGTAGGAGTATCTCTGCTTCCCATTCAAAATCTTTACCTGCTTAGCTAGGCAGACGGTGGAGACGTGACTCCAAACAGGCTCCAAGGAGAACTGTAACACCCCCGTCCTGTCTTATGATTTAGGCCCAGTTAACGTTCCCCAAGGGCCTGAGCGTCTGAAGCTTGCGCAGCGACCACAGAGGCTGCTCATTCAGAGTGAAAGAGAAGACAACGGAGGCTGGCATCTCCCTCACCTTCCAAACCAGAGCAGCCACCACCCAGACCAGGTTCGGACAACCTTACTGAGCAGGGTGCCACTCCAGCCCAGCCCAGCCCCAGGGCAGGCTAGGAACAAATGCCCACCAGACCCAGCCTCATCCCAAGGAGAACAACTTTTCCCCAGAGCAGGGAAAGGAAAGAGCCCACAGCACTGACTCACCCTGTCCGTCTGCTCCCTGAAGCCCCTGCGAAAGCCTGCAGCTGCTGCTAGCGGTGGAGTGCGTCCGAGCACCGACAGCAGCTGTGGTACCTGCCGCACAGACTCGCACCCCAGTGCCAGCAACCAGCCCCGTCCCTGCCAACCACCGGCTACGCAAACCATCACCCGGGGGAAGCGTTTGTTACCTGCAGCTCCACGGCATCTGGCGATGCAAACGGCCCTGCACAGCGACAACAGAGAAAGGGGTTTTTTTGAGGCTACAAATGTCACACAAGCCAACTCTATGCTGAAATGAAACCCCACCCGAGGGGCTGGAGGGGGCACAAGGACTGCCACGCACAATGCACGTGGCCTCCGCACAATGCCTTTTTTCTCCTCACCGGACTTGCAATTCATGGGGCAGCGTGAATATCGTGGGGTATGTACAGACATCTCTGAGCATGGCACTGAGGAGCACAGAGAATGCTCCTGAAGTCACAACAGTCACATCTAAACCCATCCTGTGTTCCCGTCTCTGTCCTCCTGCACCACAGCTCAAGAGACACCAAAGAAAGGATCTGCGCTAGAATCTACAGCGTCTTTCAAGTCAACAGCAGTGCTGGAGAAACTACCACAAACTCCCCACACAGCCCAACCTAAATCAAGCTCAATTATTAATTCCCTGAAAAAAATCCCAGCAGCCAAAGCTCCACAGGGAGACAGACCTGACGTAAAAGCAATGTAAGCCAAATAAATTTGTTTTGCGAAGGAGCCCAAAGAAAACCATACGCTTAGAGCAAGATATAGTATAGGACTGTTACTCGTCAGCGTGCAACGTTCACGTGCGCTTTACAGAAAGTCAATCCTCATCACAAAAATTTCCATCAGAACAGGAATAAGAGGAGCAATTGATACTGACAATTCAAACTGTGTAAAAAGCATTTTAAAAATACCGTAATCCAATCTCTTCTTTCCAGCATACGAAAGGAGACAAGTTTCTCAGCACTCCCTAAATTAAAATCAGTTTATTTTTGAAGGCAGGGTTTGGTTGGTTTTTTTTTTTTAATATAAAATAACGTCACAAGTCTGCTTTTCACAAGGGGCTTACTAGAAAGTGAATCTATAAAGTATCCTTAAAATCTATATTCATGCACATAGAAAATCCAGAAACTGAAGAAAGGTCAGAGCTGCTGACATTTCTCCACTTGCTTTTCAGATGTGATATCCTTCACTTGGGAAAAGCTACAGCAGCCCTTGACGTTTCAAGTCTTCATAGGTCTTTTTATTCACCACGTTCCCACTGGAATCCTCGTATTCCTCCTAGAATGGAACGAACAGTTTAGAGACACCTGGACACAGCATTTGTACAGCATTTGAATTTTAGCGCCAGCAGCACCTACTGAACACGACCACCCTGCCAAGAACCTCTCTATGTGACGGCGTGCAGTGGATCTGCCAGCAGGCTCCATGAGAACAGCTTAGTCAGAGTCAGAATAATTACAAGCTGTACTACAGGCTGTATTTCCCACAGTTGTCCTCCATGCTGTTGAAAAATGGTTTGAGACAGAACTCACAACAGTTCCTTCCTCTTCTCACAAAAGAGAGATGACGCTGGTACTGTAGAGCAGCGTATTAAAAGATTCTTCCACAAAGGGCTGAGTCTGCCCTATCAGAACTCCTTTCCAGTACAGCACAAGAAGTGCTCTTCATACATCACCACTACCAGGAGCTGTGCAACCAGCAGCGTAGCTTCCTGCTCATCTCTCCAGCAAGCAAGGGACCCTCTTAGAAATTCTTCTGACAGAGCCAGACAGTTCATGCAAGGTAAATGGGGGGTTCCCACGTACACAGGACTAGAGACATCCAAATGCCTCTGTAACATCTCACCTCTGTATCGGGCTGCCATCTCTCTGAAGCCTTCTGTTGTTTCAGCTTTGCCCACACTGTAAATACAAAGTCATGCAGGATCTGATGCCATTTCCCTTGAGATACTAGTTTTTCCTCTAGTAAAACATACACAAGCTTTTTCTTTTTTTTTTTTTTTTTCCTTTTAAAACACTGTCACTTCAGCAGTCCAGGAATGCATGTAATATCCATTACAAATTTCTCTTTGCCCTGTACCGTTTACTGAAAGGCACAAAACTAAAGCAAACAAGGCTTTAAAGTGACCATTCAGAATGGGACACAAAAGACTAAGGTCCAGAAACACTACTTCAGAGATACAGCTCCAAAAGGTAGTAATACCTTGTTTGGGAAATCAAGGCTTTACCTGTTTGGTTTCTTCTAGGCAAAAATTAGTTTACCTCCAGGAACCATAACCTGTATCTGTTAACCTAAGCAGGGCAGATTGAAGAAACAACCTCTGCATGAGGTAGCCTCCTCAAAACATCAGCGCAGATTAGCCACATTAAATTACAATCACCCTAAGTCCTAAATACTGCAGGCTTTCAAAATCTGCCTATAGGCTCTACCATTTCTGAAGGTTTTTCTGGCCTCCCCATGAAGATGTTGATGAACATCAATTAAGTAAGAGCTACATGGGATGATGCAGCCACAGGCTGCCTAAAGAAATGGTGGCCCGTTGCACTTGGCTGAGATTTCATACACAAAGCGTCACAGACAAAACAGCTGGCAACAAATGAGCACTTCACTGACAATCCCAGCAAGCACCTACTCCTGCAGGTACCCAACAAAGAAAAAAAGCCACCCTCCTTCTAGAAGAAGCTGGGAGGGATGGTCCAAGAAAGATCATCCCACATGCACCATGTTTGTTACCCTCTTTCCCAAAAATAGTCTCTGGTCATAGAGCAAGACAAATTTTTGGTGAGAGCTAATATGAGTGTTCCTATGCCACACATTCCCTGTTCTGTCATCACTACTTACATGAGACCGCATCCTCAATCTGTGTGACGTTGGCAAAATGTGCCGTGTTGGGAATGCCCAGGCATCTCATCCCATGAGCATGTCGCCACTCCTGGGGAGAAGAGGCAAGAGGTCACTGGATGAGAGGCAACGCCACTTCATCCACGATGCCAAAGACTAAAAAGACATACTAACATCTGGACAGGGCGAAACAAATACTATCAAAATACAGATCTACCAGTCCTAAAAACCTCCACAAAAATACTTTTGCTGTACTTTAGATAGTAACGATACACTGGCAGTCAGTTGGCACGCTGCACCAATCAGACCCGGATACTGGAATTAAGTGTTCAAACAAGAAGGGACCGTACAGAAATTGGCACAAGAGATCTTAGTACGCCCTACAAAATTTATAGTTCCAATGGCATGGCCCTGCAGCATCAGCCCAGACCCACATTTTAGAAGTGGAAGAAGTGCCACTTGGGCACTCCAGTGATTTACTAGTCACTTCTTATAAAGATTACCTGAACATAGTACCGACGTTTCTCTAGCAAAACGTTACTTACTGCGAAGTGGCGCTGAAAAGCTTTGGGCCCTCGGTAGGTGTAGTTACCACAAATCTCACAATTGTAGTTGATGTTTAAACCATGTAATTTATATAACCAGTATGGGATTGGCTGACAAGCAAAGAGAAACACACATTAGGCCAAATGGCGAGGCAGGTTCAAACAGAAGAGTAGTGTGGAGTCAGTGACATCTCCTGCTTTTCCAGACCTGACAATCTCAGTTACCTTGCCATCCCAACCAAGAGGCAGATTTTTAGGATTATAAATGATTTCATTTTCTTCATCTTCACTCTCACTCTCACTGATCTGCTCTTCCTCCTCCTCCTCCCTCTCTTCCCCTGTCCGTGCCTGCTTACGCTGCACATTCTCATGAGTGAGGTGTCTCTGTTCCTAAAGTGCGAGAAGAGAAAGAATTGTTCACACAACACGACAGCAACAAAGTAAGGGCAAACTCTTGTAATGTGAAACACTTACTCAAAGTACAGAGGCAGGGGAATGGAACACCAGTGCGAAACAGGGAACTCCCATTTTACTTAGTGCAACAACTTAAGTTTTTAGTATAACATTTCCTGCTTCCAAAGAATGGAAAACTTGTACTACCATTAGCACTTCCAAGACAACAAGCTAACAGCAACAGCCACCCCGTTAAAAGCGGCTGCCCCAAACTGATGCAAGGACTTAAAGGCAAGCATCAAGGCAGAACAAGGAAAGGTTTGCGATCTCCTGTGATTTAGGCATAAAATAGAAATTATCTATATTGATGTGGTACCTAGAAGAAGAAAAGGAAAAGACAAAAAAAAAAGACAAGACAGGCTTCCCCAAGGGAACATGTAGCCTCTGTATCTGGGATAGCACAAGATATGCCTGTTCATAAAAGCCTGCTAAATAATTAGCTAATGGAAATATAAATGTAATCCATCATATTCTACTTACTGACAGAAAAAGCTATCTGCTAACGTGCACTTTAAAACTTTACGACTCTGGAAATGAAAGTAACTCTTCCGGGCATGCTGTCTATGAAAGCACTGGGTAAAGACGTGGTTGACCTTCCAATCACTATTTGACAGCTCTGAAATAAAAAGCTCAAAGACAAAATTAAATCCTTACCCCGAGAACTTCTACATACTCATAAATCTGAGCTTCCAGGAATGCAAGATCTTTATTTCTTTCAGTGTCTCTGGAAACAGATAAGGAAACTTTATGAAGTCCATTCCAGAACTACAAACATCATGTGTACCCTGAACTTCTAAAGACACACTTGACTTGCACACAGCAAGAAAACAGAAACAAGTACCAAACAGCTCACGTAAACTGAACTGCACACAAACACACAAATTCAGCTCTGATATCTTCCATTTCATTCAGGGCTATTTGGTGCCACATGAAAAGCTTCTAATACTGCACGAATCTCTGTCACAACCATACAAGAGTGATGTCTACAGAATACTTCTCATCCAAGTGAAGAGAACAACACAGACCTCAGAATGACTTTTAGGAACTCACCTTTTGCTGCCTTTTGTCTTTGGATTCTTAGCAAACAAGGAAGGATCAAGTGCTTCTAGGGATTTGCCTTTAGTGCTAAAAAGTCTCTGAGCACGCTCTTCCAGAGTCCTATGGAGAAGCAGGGAGATGAGTCCAAACCATAGTTTAGGAGAACTATTGGAATTCATGCAACAAAATTTTAAGTTTGGCTTTTAAGAGATCATGAGATTTCCTATTATCTTTGTCTTCATTCCTTAAGCCAAATTCTTCTATACAAAAGACTTCAGTACAGGACACTTTTCAAAACAGTAGATCGAAGTATCCCCTGATGGGTTCTCAATGTTTTGTCTTTCAAACATCATTAAGGTAATTCTTGCACAGTAGAGATGAGAAAACAAGTATCCGCTAAAGGAATGCAAACCAGGAAGACCTCAAAAACTGAAAAGGAACTATAAAAAGACTGCACCTTACCCGCCGCATTTTAGTCCCAGGGCCAATAAAGCTGATTTTAACCTGTCCAGTCCCAGGGATGCCAATTCCTGTTCAATTAAAAGTAAATCACAATAACAGAGGAGCTATTAAACAAATACAATATGGATGTATGTCCATTTTAACTCATTTAAAAAAAAACAAACACAACAAAAACCAAACCACAAACAAGGTACAGCACTCAAGAAAGGACTGTCAAGGGTGCACCACTCCTCACTGAAAAATGAGGAATGTGACAAATCCAACCATGTCTTTCAAGTTAATTTCTCCCATTAGGGGGACCTAAGTCATCAGCATAATCAAAGTTTTATCCAGAGAGCACATGCCCAGAGAGGAAAGCGCAGCAAGTAAAATTACAAAAGAAACAAAATTACTGAGTTTCTACCTGCTCAAAATTTAGCACTAAGTGCACAGCACTGAAAACATACCTCCCAGGAGGAAAATGCCGAGAGGTCCAGGTGGGCTCCAGCATGAGTGAGTGCACTGCTGGTCTCTTTCTGCCAACAACAACCACATGCAAGATCCTTGTGACATCCTACAACACTTCATGCAATATAATACTCTAACCTCAAGAAAAGCAGTTCATTTAACAGAGAAAAAAGTCTCTCACTAAACTGAGCAATGGAACAATAGAAAAGATACAAAATAAGCAAGCTAAAAAAAGGTTAGTTTCAAACCTGTTACACTGGTTTTCAAATTCAAGTTAGTATTAAATTGCATCTTCCTGATATGCAACTGCACACCTAGCTATTAGACTTAACCTCAGTGATGACTTTACACAAGTGATTCACAGAAAACCTATCACAAACACAGAAGCATTCACATGGGCTTAACGAATGCTCACCGGCCAGCCGGGGAACGTTCCATTTTCCCACTTCTTCTCAAACTCAGTCTGAATTTTCCCAAAAAGCTCATTCTGGTCCAGTAACGGCTTCACTCGATCTGTGTAATCCTGTAGGTACTCGAGAAGCATTTCAAGGTACCTGGCAGAGTAACCATGAGCACCGGTAATTCAATATCAACCTCTACCATATTTCTCTAACCACATCTTTGGAAAGTAATTACCCTCTAGTACTCCAAAGGGAAGTCATCAGGATTATGACAGTTTTCAACACGTTTTCTAGATGCAGCAGTTACAAGGATAAAGTAAGGTCCTTCCACAGAGCAGAATGTGGCTTTCCACACTTCTGCTGCGCTGCTTCTCAGGGCTCAGACACATGACTGAGTTACTATACCTCAGTGCCCCAATGTACACGAGTTAAGTTTGACTGTTAACTTTATTCTTAGCAGCTGTACACTTAAAAAGCAAATTCCTTCTCATCAACTGCCATAAAAGAAGCAGGTAGGCAAAAAGGCTCACCTCTTATATTCAGCGTTTTTTCTCTCCTTGGGAATATCGAAGAGTTGGTCAAATGTGGATAAGTATGTGATATAATCCAGTTTCTAAGAACGAAAAGGTTTGAGTCAGACTTTATACACATGCAGCCAAATTAATGTCCAGTTTCCAGACCAGAAGAAAGGCACTAGCTCGTGCCATTATTCTGGGCTGCAAAGGCACATGGTTCTCTGTGCGCTAACACACTGCCTTAGACACGTGTCGGTACTCGGTAGCAGAAAACAGAGGCTTTCTGCAAGGCCACCATTACACTGACAATAGAGAGATCTCAATTGAAGAGAACAAAAGAGGAGAGTCACGAAGCAGCATTCAGAATTCAGATGCTGTCAAGCTGTATGTGCAACAAAGTGACTCTGAAACAGCTATTTGGAAATAAACTTATTTAGGTCAGAAAAAAACCCCAAATAACCATGAACCAACCAAAGAAAAACCCCTCTGGCCTTAAGCGCTGAAGATGCCCAGACACATGCAGCCACTTACCTCTGACGATTTTAGATTAATGTACTTGAGATAACAATCATGCAGATCTAAGTAGCGTCCATACCCTTCCTCATCTGTGAACTCCACCAGATCTGCAGGAAAGATCATGAAGAGCTTTGTTATGAGCTTAACCTTCCCTACTTATACGTATGCTTCAGAACTTGAAAAGGATTAACTGTGGACTAAGTTATGCTTAAGGAAGATATTTACAATGCAGGTGGGATACTCATTGATCAGACACCTGACTGCTTCTCTGGGGAAGCACCCCTACTGTGAATATTCCAGGGGGGCTGCAGTTTAGAACAATTTAAACAACAAAAGAACAATTTTCAGAAGCCATTTAGTAAAAGGGTGGTGGAACTCTGAAACATGCAAAACAGATCAAACAACTCATTAAATAATGCCTCTCAAGCAAGCACCATATTTTCACTTAAACAGGCCTCAGAGAAAAACTACAAACTCACTTTGAGCTTCTTCACTCGGGTTGTCTCTGGCCTTCAACAGTTCCTCAAACTCCACCGACATCGGAACACAGATCTCCAAGAACAGACAGAAGTTACACAAAAAGTTATTACTTCAGCTAATGTCCCAGAATAACTAATATAAAATCACGATAGGTTGCAAACAATAAAACTGCTAACTGAAAAAGTATCCAAAGAATTTCTTCACCATCACTTTTACACAAAGAAAACACATCTGACTTTAGCCAGCATGAGAAAGGCAAGACCAAACGCCAGCTCAGCAGCAGAACGTTCCTGGGCTAACAGGCAGCATGCAGAGAAGAGGGTTAGGATCTTGTGTCTTCTATTCATTCATACAGCGCTCCCAGGAGCCTACAGACTGCCTCTGAGGCAGTCTTGAACTTCTTTTCTCAAGGGACGCTTTAGTGTACTTAATACTTATATATTGAGGCAATTCAACTGGAAAAAAAAAAGCCTGTTTATTGTGGGGATGATGTCCAACAGACCACAAATAAATCACCAATTCCTATGAAGCAGATAACTACTTACCTCATTTGGGTGCTTCCGGTGAAACTCCTTAATTTGTTTCAGTCTGTTGTAGAATTCCGCAAATTCATTTGGCCCTGAAATGGCACTGAGTTCTTCTTTCCGTAAGCTATGAGTTCACAAAAAAGGACAGATTACAAGCGGAAAAGAAAACACGCTGACACTAACAGAACCTTTTTCCAGGTCTAGTGCTGCATTTTGATCACACAAAGCTCCAGCAAGGCTGACTGCAAACCCTCAGAAAGTCACATCAGATCTCACAGTCCGCCAGGCTTATGGTTTGAGGCTCCAGGTCACATCTCCCACTGAACATGCTGTAGGCTCCACCGAGAAACCTTCAAGGTAACTCAGGGTTTCCCCCCGTGACTTAAACCAAGAAAATAACAAACGGTGCACATCCAGCACGTACATATCCCATGTGCAATCTGGGTCCTCTCTAGCAGGTTTAGTCTCCGCAACTTCATTCCTGGTCTCACACCAGCACTATGTCTCACGTATTTACAATTGACTTAAAAGAGCCCCCAAGTTCTTCGTCTGGAAAACACGTTCAGCAGACGTTCAGGTAGACACGCACCAGGCGAGGTGTTTGTACAAGCACTTACCCGTCCTTGTCATCATACAAGTCTCTCAGGTTGCCGCTCACTTCCATGTACCTCTGAAAAAACATAAGAAAGCCCCAAATGCCACAGAGGACGTTACCAGGGACAAGACCGGCTCGTTCCCGAGCGCTCTGGCAGCACCAGGCAGAGGCCTGGCCTGCCCTGCGCTGCTCCAGGGGCCGCCGGCAGAGCCCGCCCCAGGCCTGCCGGGGCCGCCGCCCGCCCCCGGTCCGGGTCTGGGTCCCGGCGCACTCACGTCCTGCATGGCCCGCGTCCGGTGGTCGGAGTTGATCTGGTCGCGGAGCTGCGGGGAGAGGCGCAGGGTCAGCGCGGGCGCCGGCCCCCGGGGCGGGGGTGGGG
>JAVKLA010000021.1:425056-453401 GCA_034782735.1 Sagittarius serpentarius | reverse complement strand
GGGCCTCGGGCGTCACCGCCCGGCCCGGGCCCGACTAGCTGCCGCGGCGGGGCTGCGCTGCCGGTTCGGCCCCCGGCCCCGGCCCCGGCCCCGGCCCCGCCGCTGCAGGCCCGGTGGGGGTCCCTGCCAGTGCGGCGGCTGCCGAGCAAAACCCTCCGGAGCAGGCGGGCTTTGGGGGTGTCCGCCTGCCTGTGAAAAACTGGCCCGGTGCCACGGGGAGCTGCCTGGGCAGAGGCGCGGTGAGCGGGCGCTGGTGACCCTTGCATGGCCCTGCTGTCACCGGCGGTGGTGGTGACATGGGCCACCCCTGCCCAGGTGCCACGGGGCTGCAGAGAAGCCCGCAGAGATCTGACAGCGGCCCCGGCGCTTCTGCCGCAGATGGGGAGCCGGAGGGAAGGGATTTCTGCCCTCAGCATTTCCTCCTTCACACAAGTAACCTGGGCTGCAGTTGCAGGCGCAGTGGTACGGCACAGGAAGGCTGCTGACCGCTCACACACCCAGAGGAACAGCTTGCTCTTTTCTGTCCCATCTGCCCGCTCAAGAAAACGGCAGCAGGGGTTAAGGCAAGAGGGAGAGGTGTTTCGGTGCCAAGAGCAGCTGCTGGAGGAAATCACAGGGCTGAAGACCACGGTGGTACCCCCTGGCACACTGCAGCCGCAGCGGCAGGGTCAGAGGAGAGGGAGGGAGGCAGGGCTTGGGCTGCAGCCCACGTCAGAGGAGGCCTGAGGAGCTGGAGTCCCCTGAGAGCAGGTCCCTGCCATTTCTGTGGTCTCAGCTCCCCAGTGCCTCAGCTGCGAGCAGCTATTTAGTCGTTCTGTTGCCAGGGAGAGACAGATCATTGTGCAAGTGCCAGAAAAGCAACGACAAAACCAAAGGTGCCGACAGCATGACCTGGACAGAATCTGGGCACTGGAGCCCACAGAGGGGCTTGCAAAGCTCCCCGGCAGCCCTTTTCCTACCATTTCCACCAGTGCTGTTATTAACAGGTTTGACGTCCTGCTCTGGCACACGCCTGGCGGCACACCGTGTGCCCCTCGCTGCTGAGGCCACAGGAACGCACTGGCCAGGACCCCGGAGCCCCATCCGGGTGGGTGCGTGCGGGCCGTGCCTCCGCTCCGCCGCCGGACTCCCCTGCCGCAGCGCACGGCTCCCTGGGACGGTGCCTGGGGATGAGGGTGTCTCGCCCAGAGCCTGCGTGTGTCAGCCTGGGAGCGGGGGGACTGGTGGCAGACGTGGCAGCCGTGCTCAGGGTCCCCCTCGCCTCCCGGGTGCCCCCTGCACTCCAGCCCAGGGCCAGGCCCTGGAGCTGCCCTCTCTGCCGGAGGGGACGCAAGTCTGACGGTTGAGAGAGACAAGGGGCAGGAGGGGGAACCCCAGCAAGGGGCAGGCAGGTCCCCGTGGCCAGGAGCAGGGCTGGATCCCCGCGCACGGGGCTGGCTGCACGCCCAAGGCACTCTGCAAAAGGCTTTCAGCAGAGGAAAGGGTTGCCACCGCGGCGACTGCTTTCGCTTCCTAGTCTAGTAAATCAGAGTGAAAGAGAGTGTTGTGTTGTATGAGGCCATTAGCTTGAATTATACTCAAATAGTTAGCAGTCACCAAGAAAATGCTGGTTTATGCGGAGCAGCCGGGCTCCGCGCTGCCCAGGCTGCACCGCGAGCAGGTGGGTGTGCGGCAGTCGCTGCCGGGAGAGGAGGGAAAGCCTCGTGCCCAGGAGAGCTGCAATGCTGCGCAGCCCTGCCTGCCTGCCTGGAGTCCTGCCGGTCCCTCCACGGCAGCGGCTGGACCCTGGCACCGCAGCGGCCCGGCCCAGCCTGGCCCGGCCCAGCCCCGCTGGGCGCAGCGCCCCGGGGGTTTCTGCGGGCAGGAGCCCTCCCCATGGCTGCCTTCCAAGCCCCTCCAGGCCTGCCCGCGGCTCTCCCCAGCGCTGGCCATATTTGGTGGCACAGACTGCCCCGAGACGCTGGCATTGGATTTGGGATCGGGACTGACCCCAGCCTTGGAGGCACAACGACCTTTCTCAAGAAGCACCAGCAAAGTGGAGAAGGCAAAGTTAAGGGCAGGAGACACTTGTGAAACCATTCCCGTCGCAGCAGGCAGCGGCCTCGGGGCAATCTCGAGGGGTGGGAAGGGGCTGGGCGGGTGTCAGAAGGTGGGAGAGAGGGGAATGGAGGAGGGGAAGGCTAAATAGATACCCAAAAGTCTTGTTCCAAACACTGCTAGCGCAGGGACTTTCCGTGGTATTATGCGTGCACAAATGCGACTGTGTGCACTCTGAAACAGCCTTGGCGTCTCCTGGAAACTCAGCAAAGCCTTTGGCCTGGTAGCACACGTGCCTGAAGTCCTGCTAACCAGGGACACTGCTCCAAAACTCGCTCGTACCCCCCATGCGAGCGCAGGGCGTGCACACAACACCTCCCCCGCAGCCACACAGCAACTCCACCCTGCACAGCATCCTTCAGCCGTGCACCCACGCGCTGCCCTCCGCATACACGCGCTCTTCCTCTCTGCCGCAGCATTGCTGCAGAACATACGCAACAAGGACAGAGAAAACAGGAAGAAGTACCTAGAAAATGCCATGGCTTTAATTACCCTTATCAAAATTATTGTGAGGTCCCTTAAGTAAACATTCACCCTGCGCGTTCCAGGACCCGTCTGGAAGCAGAAGGTGGCCTTCATGCGGCATCGGGGCCCCAGCAGGCCTGCCTTTTGGGGAGCACTGCTCCTCAGGGCTTGCCTGGGGATGGGGCGGGCGGCAGGGGCATCCAGCCCACGCAGCACTGGGTGCTGAGAGCCAAGGCAGAGCGTGCAGTGACTCTGAGCTACCCGCAAGCCTGCCTCCACCTTGTCTTCCTGAGAAAACTCCTGAGCCCCAGGAAGCAGGACAGACGGGGTCACGCGGGCATGGTCGCTTAGCCCGGACGCCGTCGTTACCCGTAGCACACGGCTTGTAAAAGCACCTCCTGCAGCTGGGCTTGAGGAGAGGGCTGAAGGCAGGGCAGGGAGGGAATGCCCAGGCACGGCCCTGCCGGGTGTCCCCGCCCAGACAGAGCTCCTGGCCCCACGGCCAGCACCGTGCACCCACCCCGGTACGAGTCCCCGTGCCCCGGCGGCCGGGGGAGAAAACCCTCCCCGTCCCACGCGGGTGGGATGCCAGCAGCCGGCAGAGCGGACGGGCTCTGAGAGCATTGCACCGTCATGAATCAGAGTCCAAACTGGAACTCGCCTGAAAGAAATAAGCACGTAGGATCTGGTGCGCAGCCCTCGCTCTGCCTCTCATGGGTCAGAGCTGTTGCCCTGGCTACCTGGGCAGTGCAGACGTTTGTTGCCTGACAGGCTTTCGACAACATGACTGCGCTTGAGTGATGCGATCCTGGTGGAAGTCCTCCCACAGAAACCATGGCTGCAACCTTCCACTTTCACTTGGATTTTAATTGCCGCCTTCAGATCCACCCTAAATGCTAGGGAGAGCTCATGCCAGTGCTTTGCCCCTGCTTTGCCAAATGCAAAGCTATAATTAAATTTAAACTCACAAATAAATTATATTTTTCTACTATGCATGATAAATTACTTTAAGCCAAAAGCAACAACAAAAAAAGTGGGCCTAATTATGGCAGACAAACATGATCCTGCCCTGGGAACAGCCAATTCACCGAGGAGAGAATGATACTGAAGGTAAGAATATTGTCTTTCATTACTCTCTTGCACTACAGGCTGCCCCAGAGTACGTCATTTCTTCTTCATAAATGCCTGTCTAAAAATAAAAATGGAGATAAGATTCTGAACTTAGTGTTCTTCCATTTCCCTTTGCATGAAACTTCATCCCTGGAAAGGGAAGGAGTTGAAATCTAGCAATGTCCCATCCAGCCACATGGCCTCTTTATTTTGGGCTGCTGGCATTAGGCAGGCCGAGGTGGGACAAGACCAGCCCCTGCGTGGCCTCCCTCCTCCTCACCCCACGAAGGGCAGCGCACCTGGGAGAAGGTTTGCTCCGGTGGGAGAAGGTTTGCTCCGGGAAGTGCCGCGTGCCGCAGCAGCAGCCTTTGCGCCCGTGGCTGCAGGACAGACCGGGGAGGGACATTGCACAGTGTTCCTGGAAGAAAAGGTGGGATGAGGGGAGCAAACCTGCCTGTGCTGAGCTACGGGTCCTTCCCCACCTCCCCAGGACCTTCACTGGGCGCTGCCCTGGCAGGGTGGGGACAAAGCGACAACGAAAGAGACCTGGGGGAGTGTTCGCAGAGCGCCTGCAGGTTGAGCCTGGCTATAACCACATCCCTACCTCCTAACACTAGAGACACAGGAGAGCTATTCACCCTGTCACGCTGGATCTCCCACCAGCCTGGGACCCGCAGCGACTGCCCCGGAGACCTGCCTGTTCCCCTTGTGGGGTCAAGCCCGAGCCTCCGGCTTCACCCAGCACCAGCGCAGCCTCCTGACCGGTCACCTGCAGGGAGGGACGCAGGAGCAGCCAAGGCAGGTCCGAGCTCGGTTTGGGGAGCGCAGACACGGCATTACCCGCGCAGTAATCTGACACGCTGTCTGAACCTGTGTGCAGCTACAGCTGGAAAAGGGGCAAACGCCGGCGGGCAGCGGGGAGCTGAAATTAGCCCTTCCCTCCTGCCCCACCGCAGGCACGAGCAGGCAGAGCTCGCTCCCCAGCCGTGCAGCTCCCGTCAGCTCTGGGACACCAGCACACGTCCCTGCCGCGCAGACTGTACCCGACACACCAGTGGCTCAGCTCTCCTCCGGGGGAAACGGGCTGGAAAGAGAACAAACCCCTGGGAAGGGAAACCGCTGCCTGCGGCGAGCCGGAGCCAGGAGCCGCCGTGCCCATCTGCAGGGGAGGAAGCACGCAGCCGGCACGCACCCAGCACGGCCACCGCTGCACAGCCAGCAGCGAGCAGCCATCGTTGCCCTTGAGCTAAGCTGCTGCTGGTGCCCTGGGCCGTGACCCAAGGCTGCTTCCAGGCACCGGGGAGCATCATGTCCCTCTCCCTGTCCCTGTCCCCATCCCTGCCCAAGCCCCTGTGGCTGCACCAGCCAGCCGGTGGCAGGGCCCTGCTCTCACCCCGGCACGTGCCCTGGCCCAGAGCAAGCAGCCCTTCTGGGGCACCTCGCTGGGGCCGATGCGGGCAGCGGCCTGGACCTGGCTCTGCCCATCGGGGCTGCAAATGCAGTCCCCAGTCCCATGCTGGCGGTGCAGGCGAGCGCAGCTCGGGCACATTTGGTTACTGCCGGGGCCTCTTTCTACACCCCCAGTGCTGCCCTGGACTCCCAGCGAGTTTCCCTGCTCCCACCTCACCCCACGCAGCAGCCCCGGCCCTGCCCTCCCCCCTGCGCCGTTCGCCTGTGCTTAATAGTATTTTCATAACTGTTTTAGACCCGCGCTCTGGGAGTCTTGGGGGATGTTTGTGCATGACATCACCCTCCCCCTCCCGTAAATCAGGCATTGGGCCGTGCATAGCCGTGACCCATTCATGACAGGGATAAAATCCAGATGTTCCAGTTCTACGTGCAGCTGGGTCATTTCCTTTTTTGGCTGAAAACGTGAGGCTCTTGAGGCTGACTGAAAGAGGAGCCCGGGGGCCCTTTGTACAGAAACCTTTTGTGGTTAATCCCTGGAAACAGCGCTGCAGAAACAAGGGTTTGTGGTGCTCCTGTGGAGGACGGGCCCAGCTGGGAACCTCCAGGGCTGGAGCTGCTCGCTCACCCCTTGAGGCCGAGCAGCAGCAAAACCAGAGCCCGGCACAGGTCGCAGGGCAGCAACAGCAGCAAAAATCTTACTTGAAAAACCCCGTTAGCCACCAGAGCAGGAGCCTTCGAAGGAGCCGGGAACGTGCATGCACAGAGCCAGTGCCGTGGTCCCACACGGGCCCCGCGGGCTGTGCCTCCCGTGCCGCCGGAGCAGCACCCACAGGAGCCGAGCCACCGTGCAGGGGGAACGGAGCGGGGTGCTGGGTCCGGGGCAGGCAAGCCCAGAGGAAGTCGTGGCAGATGTTAGTAAACGTAAAGGAATCTGTGGAAAATAGTTTCAGATGTTTGGGGAATAAATGGCTCCCCAGCTGATAAAAGTGAGTAATGAGCATGCGCTGCTCCGGGGAAGGCTGCCAGAAGGAGACCACTGTTACCCCAGCTGGAGACCGCAGCAACCTCCCCACCAAACCTCCTCCCGAGACCCTGCGTGTGCGGACTGGGGAGTACGTATCACAGGGGGAAGGAAGCTTCTCTGCACAGCGGGCTACGATTCGGTATCGCAATGAACCAGACCAGCTCCGGCGGCAGTGCGGCAGCCTGGCTGCTGCTGAGCCCGACTCGCCAGCCAGCCCGGCGGCATCGCGCCCGTGAAGCACCGGCACCGGCCGAGTCCTGCTCAGGCCCGTCCTGCAGAACAGCCTGCCCGGACAGACAGCAGGCATGGAAGGACAGGCAGCCCTGGCACCAGGAACCCACTGCAGCCCCACGGCAGGAAGAGGGAGCTGCTGTTCCTCTGCCACAACCCGTGGGACTGGTACAGCTGATGCTGGGCCTGTGGTTTGGGGAGGGGGAGGCACGAGCACTGGGGGGATCAGCCAGCCCCAGTCTGGGGTTAGGGGCAAGGACAAAGCTGAGCACAGAGCTGCAACACTGGCTCAGACAGCGCTCTGCCCTGTGCCTGCTGTTCGAGAAACACATGAGAGCAAGCATCACTAAAACGGTTTATTATATAAAGCTATAGGAAATACACAGGAGGCTGAGGTTTAGGACACTTCCTTCTAGAGACTGCTCCAAGCTCCTCAGAATAGCAAACACACAAACTCTGATTTGCCTGCATCAAAGCTTTCAAACGAGGGTTCAACAAGGATGTGAATACAGAGTTAATAACACTTCAACATGCATAACATTTTCTCTTCCTAAGTGAAGCCTGGGGGTGGAGGGGGGCTAGCCCCTTCATCCTCCAGTTGGTTACAAAATGACAGATATTCATGACAAAAGAATACAAAAGGAAAAAGAAAACAACACAGGAAGATGCTTTCAGAAAAGCATGTGGCTGTCTAAGCAGGAAAGCAGGGTCAGCGTAAGTGCCCTGGCAAGACAGAAGCAAAAGGGATGTAGACAAGGCAGGCATGAGCATCCCACTGCAGAGGGGCCTTAGGGGGCCCGGGGCCAGCTCAGCCATCGGGCGAGGATGGCTCAAGCCCTCGTGTGAGTCTGGAATGGCTCAAGATGTCCTGTTTTGCACAGTTAAGGCCAACGCAGGGACTTGGGAGATGCAAAGCCCCTCCTCAGGGCAGCCCAGGTGCCACCTTTGCTTTGCTTCTCATTTGGGACACAGTGAGGGATGAGTGTGGCTGGGGGAGCTGCTGGGGGGGGGGCGGACACGGACACTCAGCCCTGGTAAGAGCAGGCTGTGGACACCCCGACTGCCCCCTCGGCTGACCTCCACGCTGGAGCCCTGCGCTCCCACAGACCCTCCCCTCCAGCGCTCCCAGCAGCCACAGCCTGCGGGCAATGCTCCCCTCCCCAAATGAAGGGGAGGTCTTCACTGTAACCTGTGCCACTGGCGGCTGGGCTCAGTAAGGCCGTCCCCGTCCCCGTCCCCATCCCACGGCTCCCCGTGAGCGGGATGGAGCAGGTGCTCTCAGCCTTCAGCACGCCCTTCTCCAGGGCTCAGCCAGGCACGTCTCAGGGGGGACCACCAGCGGGCCAAGACCCACCAGCTCCAGCTCAGACACCGCAGAGGCAGCCGTGGGAGATCACAGCACAGACCGACGGGAAGGGGGCGGGGGGGGGGGGCCAGAACGCCCCTTACCTGCAAGCAATTTGAGCTTCTTATCCACGTCTGAGCGAGAGCACCTCCACGGAGATGTGCAGAGCAAAGTGTCTGGCCTGCAAACGGTGAGGTGGCTACAGAAATCCAGAGGTGGATCCCATCTGGCAGGACACATGCTTTTCTCCTGGCCACGCTCCAGCCTGGTGTCCCCAAACCTCCCAAACGGGGCAGAGAGCACCCTTCATGCCCAAGTCGCCACAGGCCAGCCGCACGTACGGAAAGGCTGTGCTGCAAAGCCACCGCTGCACAGGCCAGCACGGCCAAGCCGCATGGACCAGGAGCTGCTGCCTTGTACCACACAGAGCAAGGGAAGCACATGGGGAAAAGCGGAAAGTCAGCGCTGTGCCAGGGGGAGCAAACACATGCTGCCAGCGTGCAGATCCAGCAGCCCAACGCTGAAGCTGCTGCCCTTTGCTCGGCTGGGGCCCTGGGCTCAGCTCGCGCCTGGTCAGACAGGAAGCAAAAGGAAAGAGTAAATAATGGGGGGGTCTCGAAGCTCCTTTCTCAGCTTTATTTAGTAGCTTTGACTCTGCACAGAGCCATAGCATAGCGTACTCTAGCCTTCAGGGAGAGGCACAGGAACCCCCTGAACACATCGCGGTTCGGGGTCAGCCCCCATCTCCTGTGCCTTGTGCCCTGCCCCTGAAATGTTTTTGGGGAATTTGGCACAAAGACCCTGAAGAATAGAGAAAGCCCCTGCCCCACGGTGTCCTCGGAGGCTCATAGGTCACTGCTGCAGTCGCGGCACAGGATCTCATCGTTGTCAGGGATGAAGCCTTTCCCAACCAGTGAGGTGTTGCAGCGGGCGCAGTTAAAGCAATTATGGTGCCAGTGACGGTCCTCAAATGAGACATATTTACCACCGCCAAAGCCTGCGGAAGGGACAGAGTGCAGCATTAGAACCCCTGGGGAAACAGGGACAAGCTTCCCACACAGACCGAGTCTTGGCCTGCTCATCTCCGAGTCAGGTCTTCACACGCACTGCTGCACCGTGGCACCCAAACACCCCCCAGTATCAAATACATCTGAAATACGTATCTCCACTTTTGGCAGGGGAAGAGGACAAAATGATTTCACACCAGATTTTGCAGGGTTGAGATCCTCAGACCAGAATCACCATTTTCTCCCCAGAGAGGAGCAGGGGGCAGAGCTGCACCACCACAGCGAACGAGGGGGCTATGGGGAGCTCCTGGCAGCACTGCCTGGAGCAGCTCCTTCCAAGGACAGTGCTAGTGAAATCCTGGGAATTGCCCTCCTGCCACCAGCCCAGGCCCGGGCTCCTGCAGAAGGTTCTGCGGGCAGCTTCCTTCCTCTGCCGGCAGTGGTTGGACTTGTGGGCTGTGACCCCCTTCTCGCCGGGAATGTGACAAAGTGATAAGGACCAGACGGGAAGCGGGGTGCCCGGGAGCTGCCCTGTCCTCAGCCAGAGTCATCCTTTGAGTCACCAGCTGATTCACGGCTTTGCCTGCCTGCCCAGCAGCAAGGGACACGAGTTGCAAAGGGAAAGGTCAAGTGGGGGAGGACAGGAAGGAGGCCAGACCCTCTCAGGGGTTTCTGCAGAAGAGGACCCCCCGCTTCCGCTGTCTTAGGCAGGTACGACAGGTCCAGACTCCCCTGCAGCAGTTCCTGCTCCAGCTATGGCTCTAAGTGTCTGGCTTTCCCCGTCTGTGAGCAATCTTTCCACAGGATGCGGCAACCAGCCTCGAACAAGGCAAGCTAGAGACACGAGATCATGCTGCGAGGGGTTATTTTGGGAGCCTCTACCCCTGGGCAAAGGGAATTTCTCCTGAGGGGCACAGTTCACTGCTTTGAAAGGTGCAGGTGAAGGGACACAAGCAGCCCTAGGACCACTGCAACAAAGAGATCCTCTCTCATGGGGTTCCTCGGAAAGCGGCTGCAGTTGTTTCTGTGGGGGACGTGCCTGAGGGCACCTTCTGCTCCCCAGCATTTGTCCCTGGGAGGCCTGAAGTGCCTGGAGAGACGTGAGCAAGCCTGCATGGTGGAGGTGTGTACGAGCATCATAGGGGCCTGGGTCACACATGCACTCGAGCGGGCAGCTTCACTCAGAGAAGTTACCGCGTGTCTGGAAACAGGGCAGGTAGGTCGTGCCCTGCTCTGCAGAAGCGCCCCGTAACCACGGCCGTTCTGCTCACCTGTGATGGGCTTCGTGCAGGCGCTGCACTTCTTGGCATAGAGGTTCCCAAAGCACTTGATGCAGTACGGGTTGTCATCCTGGGAGGTGAACTGCTGGCCAGCCAGGGGGGTCTTGCAGCCCGTGCAGACGAAACACTCCTTGTGCCACGGCTCATCCCGGTAAGTCACTCCTCCCTTGGTCAGGGTCTGCAGGAAAAGAGCGCACGCCGGTGACACATGGGCATGGGGAAACGGGCCGCAGCGCAGAACCAGCAGGTAGCCGGGGTGCTGGCGCCTGAGCCCTTCTCTGGTGGGGCTCAGAGAGGAGCGGGGCACGTGTCCCTGGGTCAGAGAACTCAGGGCCTTTGGGCTGTCAGGCCAGACACACCTTTTTGCAACGAGTGCAGCGGGGAGCGAACTTGCTCTCATAACAGGGGACACAGTAATAATCCTTCTTGTCTGGGATGAAGGATCGTGACCCGATGGGCTGCTGGCAGCTGCTACATATGAAGCAATGTTCATGCCAGGTTTGTCCATTGTACTCCAGCTTACGGGATCCTGCAGAGAGAGCCGTTCACAGTGACGGTAGGAGCAGCACATGCACACACAGGGGACACGGGAGGCTGTGCAGGATAAACTGCGGTCCTGCACACCCGGCTCTGTGCCTGCCCTCCTTCTGGCAGCGCAGGACTGCGGGCAGCTGGAGAGCTGCAAGGGGAGGGATGCAGGAACATGCCCCCAGCAGCGGCACACAGGCCTCGGCAGAGACGCCTGTTGCAACCTACATCTGAAGATGGTGCCAGAATGGCCAAGCAAAGACACTCCTTTGCCTCAGGCCATCTCCAGAGACGCTCACACGCCTTCAGTCATTCCTTCTCTCCTTGTCAGCACACCCCAGAAAATGCCCAGGAAACCCTTTGTTATCTCCTCCCCAGCTCACTTCCCCATGAAGAAGGGGGAACAGACAGACAGGGCTGCTGTGGTGATCGCAGCTCAGGATCCTGCTGACTTGCCAGACAAACAAAGTGCCCAGCCCACCCTATGCAGTGACAGTGGGGCAGGAGAGCAGAAATTCAGCTCTCTTCCTTGCTGCCCTAGGGTTGGACCCTGCAGCCCCGGCCAACGCTGCTGGCACCAGGAAAAAAACACAGTGCTCGAGTCTGCCCGCTCCTACCTGGCATGACCGTCTTCTCGCAGGCAACGCATTTGGAGGAGAACTCGCTGCAGTAGCAGTCATTGCACAGCAGCTCCTCGCCTTGGCAGGTGAATGGCTCGTCGGCCAGAGAACGGTCACAGCGGAAGCAACGAAAGCAGTGCTCGTGGTAATGGCGATCCTCATAGTACAGCTCCTGGGGAGGACAGCCGAGGTGAGGAGGGGACCGATCGCCCCAGAGAACCGCCCTGCCCAGCCGCAGGGTCCCATACTCACTCTGCAGTCGTGACCGATCAGCTCTTTGCACTCATCACAGGTGTTGGCAAAGTGGGCGTCGTAGCAGGGGATGCAGTACGGGCCATTGTCCATCTGGATGTACTTGCGCCCATACAAGGACTCCTTGCAGTTGTCGCAGTCAAAGCACTCTGTCATGGTGCCAGTCTGAGGGCCTCCTTCACCTGCTAAGAGATCGGTGGAGATGCTGGGTCAGTATCAGCTTACACTGCCCGAGACGTCCCTGCGCAGCCCTGCCATCTCCAGAGGGCAAGGACCACAAATCCTGCGCTGAGCCAACAAACAGCCGCTACCGGGACAGGACGCAGACCTGAGCTGCCGCACCTGCTCTGCGGCTGTACGCACTTCCAAAAAAGCCTGCACCTATCCAGGGCCTGGGATGGATCTTGCTTCAGGTTTATACTCAAGTTCAACAGTAGGAGCGCTTAGGCACCACTCAGAGAAACCTAGACACGTAAGCATGCAGTTGAGCTTCTCACTGTCTGCCTCCTTGCTGGGAAACAAAGTGTAAATGATGACCAAAAGAGAGAAATTCTTTTCATGATTAGCTTTGATTTGGCACCGAAAACAGGACCACGCACGTGCTGTGTGGGTGCGCATCCACTGTCACGTCAGAGAGCCAGCCACCTTGAGGCAGGTCTGCCTACCAAGCAGCCCTTCAGAGACCCAAGCTCAGGCACCGACGTGGCCCTGGACCAACAGCAAAATTCCTCCTGACGGCCCGTGAGCTGATGCTCTGCCTGATGGGGCTGTCAGCGTTTCAAATTCTGGAACTTCTCCAGGACTTTAAAGCAGCTGCTCCACAGGGAAGCAGAAATCAGGCACCCCACGCTCTGCCCAGCTATGAAGCCACATCCCAGCAAACTGTTTTGCACATGTTGCTCCAACTACAAACGCTCTTCAGGGAGAAAGCGCTGGGGACGGTGGGTGTTTTACAAGCAATAGAGGTGTTGGGATTTTGCACACCGGAGATCAGACATCTCTCGTTGCCCCTTGTCTCCCTCTCAGACAAGAAAGAGGTTTGTGGAACCATTTCGCTTTCTTTGGAGCACTAACTCCAGAATAAGAGTATCTTCCTTCTGTTTGGTTTAACCTGGTTATTCCTAAATATGGAGTTTTCCACTTGCAAAATCACACCCTTCTTTAATACAAGTTGCTATCAAGTGTAGACAAGCCCACGGAATTACATCAGCTGCAGAGTGCCGCACGCTGCAGTTTTCTTCCTGAACCCACCCACTTCAGAAAGAGCTATTCTGGCTCAATCTACAGTTTAGCCTTTAATGGGGCAGGGAGCTCACCGCCAGCCTCTGCACCTCCCTCCTGACCGGCTCCCGGGCCGTCTCCCTTTCGCCGGGAGGCAGCCTCCAGGGCAGGAGCCGATCCAGACAGCTCTGACTCACGGCAGCGAGCTCCCCGGGGCTATTCTTGGTCAAGCCACAGGGCTCCCAGCTGTTGTCAAGCCTGGTATGTGCTGATAGGACCGCCGGTGAATAAATCTGGCGTTCCCACACGGCTACGTGACCAACAGAGGGGGAACAAAGTCCCTTTTCAGACGCTCCCGTTACCCAGCTGCTGCCCCGGCCGCTGCCTGCTCCGCTGACCGCCCGGTGCCCTCCGGCGTGGCAGGCCGGTGCGCGTGGCGGCGGCTGCGGGAGCAGCCCCACGCACGCCCCTGCGAGCTGCGTGGGCTCCGGGCCACCGCTTCACCAAGCCCGTCCTCAAAAGCCCCAACTGGCAGCCCCAGACTCGCTGCCCGATGAACAACGCAGCTCGGGCAGGGCAATTTCCAGTCTGTTACTGGAGACGGGGCAGGCGCTCAGGGTGGTTTGCACAGGGGAGCCGGACGGGTGCCAGGGTGCCGAACTGGAGCCGCTGCCCCAGCTGTGCCCCAGCCTGGGCTAGCCCCCGCAGTGCCCCCTCCCTGCGGGGCACCCCATGAGGTGCTCTCACCCGGCCGGGCTGCAGCTCCTGCGCCCCCCAGCACCCCGCACGGCTCCTGGCTGCTCCTCACCCACTGCTCCTCACCCACTGCTCCTCATCTGCCGCCCCGCTTGCCTTCACTCCCTGAAGCCACATGGGACCTTTCTCTCTGGCAAAGAACGAAAATCAAGTTAATAACCCTCCTCCTCCCAGCCCTGTTGAAGGGAACTTTCCAAGGTGTGTCGGTAATAAAAGGGCCTCTAATAAGCACTCCTACCCTGGGAGCCACGGTACCGCCAGAGCGGGGGGCTGCCACGTTTGCTCAGTGGGCTGCACTTTATCTCTGCGGTCCTGCAATACGAGGTCAGAGGGCATCAAAAAATGCGAGGGAAGGAAAACCAAACTTGAATGGAGAAGCCTCAGGTTTTACCGGTGACACGGACTCAGCCCCCTGAGCACTACTGCACCTCGCCCTGACACTGTCCCTCTGTGAGCCCTGGTCCCCAAACTCAAAACAAGGGACAGCATTTCCCTGTGTCGCAGGGGAAGGAGGTGGGCAGGATAAACCCACCAAGGACTGCTGGGGCTCTCGCACTCCTGAACCACAAACCACCCCGACAAGGCAGGTGCTGCTGCCCCAAGCGTGCGCCCGCCCCCGGCCCCACAAGCACCCTTGGGACCCGGTGCCAGCCAGCAAACCACAGGAGAGCGACGGGGCACGAGCACCAGCTCCACAGCACGTGCTCAGGGACCCCTGCTCCCCTGGGGCAGCTGAGCGATCACCATGATCGAAACAGGGATTAAACAAAAAGTGACAGGACAGGAACATTTCAATCCCAAATGCTGTTTGTCGCAGTGCCAGTCCTCCTCTCCTTCACCACCGAGGGCAGCTGGCACTCCTGAGCCCACCAGGACCCCCAGCTAGCCTTGTGCTGGCTGAAGCCCCCGGCCGGCACTGGCCGGCGATACTGCAGGCAGCGCCGGTGGGTGCCCCGCAGCGCTGCTTTCGCTGCAGGGTCCGCAACCCAGAGCGACCGCAGAAGAAGTGAAAACCATACAGACCCTCTGAAAACAATATACCGAGGAAGGCCCTAAAGCAGCGTGCCACGCTTGCTTCCGCTTTGAGTAGTTTCTCCCCAGAGTCTACCTATGTCTGTGGCACGCTGTGTGAGCCAAGCTCCTGCGCCCCAGGCTGCAGAGTCCGAGCGGGCTGGCAGATGCATGGACTGCCAGCAGAGCAAGTCCCAAGAGCATCACGTGGCCGAGACTGCTATGAGACCGTACGGGATCAGGCTCTGCACTGCCTTTTCCACAGAAAAAAAAGAACGGGCCCAGGAAGTTTGCTCAGGGTTATTTGTATTAGATAAGCTGTTTGCTCTCTTTGTTCTGGTCTCACATGCAGTGCTGGGCAGGGGTGTCAAAGCCCTGTGCAACACCAAAGCAAACTCTGCCTCTCCGCCCCTGAAGACATGGTACTGCCAGAGACCAAGTTCATGGAGAAGAGGAAGGGGGGACAAAAGAAATAGAGTAAAAGAAATAGTAAAAAAGCCCACAATTCTTGCTGTGATTGTAATGAGAAACCTGGAAATTGTCTGCATTCGTGAAGAAAAGAGGTGGAGTTTCAAAATGCATTTAAAAAAACCTTTAATTGAGGCTCAGATGTAGAAGGGACAATATAGGCAGTCACTATGCGTGCTAATTAGTACGCGCTCACACTTTGCAGTCTGCACCACCCTGTAAACATAAGTGGTGTGCTAGGCTGGTGTAAGTAACGCCCTCAAATACTAACCAAGGTGTTGCCCTAAAATGATGGGATTCCAGTTGCAAAGAGGGTGTTTGCTTGCCCATTACCAGATGGCTGCAGTCCCTGTGGGACAGCGTCTACTGAAGCAGGTCCCTCGTACGTGGGGACGGTGGAGCTGGATGTGGGGTATTCTCTCAGCTGTCACGCTGGCTGTCTGAGGGCAAAAATAAACAACAGATATATGCCTGCCAGCTGCCTACCCTTTCCCGTTGACAGATATAGTTGTGCGCATGGAGGAAAGGAAGTTCAGTTCCTCTCCTGTGCCCATGAACAAACAGCTTCGGGAACAAGAGCTCCTCTCACAAACAACATTTAAAGTGCTCTGGGATGCAAATCTGATCGGTCTGGAACAGAGCTCAGAATAGCTTCACGTATGAGAAAGGTCAGCAATTTGTCAAGGACACGCAGCAGAGTCCACTTTCTAATTAGAGAGTAACATGCACCTAACACCACCCCGGTGTCATTGTCCGCAGCAACACAGCAGATGGCTTAGCAACAGCCCCAGGAGATTACTACATTAATTTTAGTGTCGATAAACCGGGGACCTGTTATGCAAAGGAGGCAGTACAGACTGTCCAGGGCCAGGCTTTCTGCTGCACGCAATCACTTAAGAGTTTAACCAGCCTTTTGAGACCATTCCTGCTACAACGAACTCCTTCAGCGAGAGGTCTCACGTATGTGCTGAGCCTATAACCCTGTGTAACTTCACACCAGTTTGTTGTTTGTTGTCAGGTCACAACCAGCTGCTCCACAAAGTGATCCTAGAGCAGCCCGTAAGGCTACTCCTAGGGAAACCCTCAATCTTCCCAGGACACAGGAACAGACCTGCCTCTGACTGCCTGTCAGGTTCCTGCCTATCCTCATCTTCCCTGGCTGCTCCGAGCACAGCTGCTGGAGCGGCAGTTCACACCTAAGCAGACATGCAGAAGAGAAAGCACAGCCTCGCTGGGGCAGGCGAGCGTTCCCCATGTAGGGATGAAACCGTCCAGGGACAAGGCTTTGGAAGACGGTGCTCAACGTGCTCCAAGGTCAGAAGAGGAGAACGCTTTTTGTTCCTGTTGGCTTTCCAGAACCATTACGGGTCCTGGAATCTGCGTGAAATTGTTTCTGCCTGCCACCGACCCTAAAAGGGAAGCCAGCTGCTTGCTCTGAGGAGCAGCTCCAGCCCCTCCATTAGGCTGGGAACATTTTCAGTCCCCGTTTCCCGACACCGCTTCTGCGGATCCGCTCAGGGTCACCGTGCGCCCCAGCCAGGGGCCGGCGAGGCCAGCCCAGGCTGTCGGGGGGTGGCGGGGGCCAGCTCCCTGGGGTGCCGCGCAGGTTTCTCCACACTTCCTCACGCTGCTGCCTCTGCCTGTACCCTCTTGCTCTGCTCCCAGACCCACCAGCGCAGCTGTAGACCTGGCGCAGCGAGAACAACATCCCCCATCTGCTGTTACAGGAGATCCTGCTTTCGGGCGAGAGGCTGGAGGCAGCCTGCCAGAAAGGTGCCGAGCGTTTCAGCAGGGTAACCCAGCCGGACCCAGCCTGCCGCGAGCACCCTCGGGAGCGGTGTTGCGTCAAGCCTTCACCCGCCTGCTCACAGCACCACTGAGTCACTTCCTGCCCTCGGATCTCGCCTCGGAGCTGCCTTCCAGCCTGAGCCTCCCCACGGACAGCTCGGAAATCTCAAGGATGAAGGGCTGCTCCGGGGGGGGCTCTGCCACGGCGAGGAGGGGAGTCCTCACGGGGACCCTCAGCACAGCCACGGACCTCACCTGGCAGCTCCCCCACCACCGGCACAAGGGGAGGACGCTGCAGGTCATTTCTCCAACACGTAGAGAGAATTTGGTTCTTAAGAGTTGCCCTCAAAGGAGGAGGCAGGAGACGAATCAGCTGGGTGTAAGGTCACACAGCCCCCACCTGCACCACTGCGACGCGGCGCTTACGCGTGTGCCTATACTGAGCTCTGCTGAGCAAGCTGCACCACGGTCGCTTCCCCAAGCACGGGCAGACCAGCCTCCTGCCCAGAGCAGTCATGGGCTGTTCTGGGCTCTGCAACAGGTTTAGCAAAATGGCTGGCACAGTTGTAAGGCAACACCCTCCATTTCAAATGAAGCAAGTGCTGTGAAAATCACCCTTGCTCAGCAAGGTAGGCAGCTTCCTGAAAATGCCCACAACTTTGAGAGGAAGAAGTAGCAGAAACTGTTAGAGCATCTGACAAGTCACAAGGTAGACCCAGATTGTTGCACGATTTTAATACAGTCTTACAATGGCAAATTGAGGGTTTGCTACTGTTCAGAAGAGATCTCTGAGGTGCTCTCCATCCAAAGAGCAAAACCACGTCACACGGACTCCTCCTGACAGCTCTGCGTACAGACCAAGGTAAGTGCCAAAAGCACAACTGTCCCACAGATGTCTGATCTCACCCTTCAGCCGAGAAGATCTCGCCCGATGTCAGCCCACAGCCTGCCCAGAGGTGCCTGCGGGAAGCACTGCGCAGCGTGCACAGCCATGGCTGGGACACCGCGCCCGCTCCAAGGCGAGTGGCGGCAAACGGCCACGGCGCAGGGCACAGCCACCGCCGCTGTGCTGGACTCGCGTGAGGTCCCAGCAGTGCAGGCAGAGGTGCAGGCAGGCCAAAGCTGAGCGGTGCCTTTGCACGCAGCACTGCCTGCATGGAGCAAGAGGGTTCCAGGAGGGCGCCGCTAAGGGCAGGTACACAGAGCCCAGTCCTACCGAAAAGCAGCTTCCTGCAGAGAGAGGCTGAAGAGTGAGGTTACAGGTGCAATGAGAGCACTGGAAGACCTAATAGAGACAAAGCCTGACTCTGGTAAGTGCAATAAGAGGTGCCCTCTGCCTCAAGCAACAGGCTGACACACAGGATGAGAGACAGGAAGCATCCTTATCGCTTTATACATTAGTGACATGGCACAAAGTGTATGCTAATATTTATTTTCTATATCAGCATTATTCTACAGAGGAGGTGGTGATGGGATGCGTCTCCAGAAGGCACCATCTCCAGGAGGCCAGGCTCACTTTCCCACTTTCCTGTAAAACCAGCGACACTGATTCCGGGAGGAAGATGACCACTGATGCCTCGTCTAAGTACCTGCTGAATTCTGCCAGACCAGATATACTCAAAAGATCTGGAAAGCAGCAATGATCTTTTAAAGTTTAAATTAAATTTCTGAATTACCATAAATGATTGGCCAGGTTTCTAAGGAAGGCCAACAAACCTTAGGGAGACCATATGCAGAGTCAGCTATCCGCACATGGAAATAGTTTTGGCCTTGATGTGCTTACAGACTCTCCAGTAGGCATGGCTGGCTCTGCAAGAAATCTCGACACCCCCAGACCGTGAGCAGTTGTGCCTGCGGACTGGGGACAGGGGCTGTCAGGAAGCTCAGGGTCCTAAGGAACTCCAAAACTCTGCTCTGGTTTCAAAACACCAACGAGTTCACAGATCTTTTTCCTCTAGTACTAAATTCCTCATTATTTCTCCTAAGATAAGGAAACTTAAACCAAAACTTTTCCTATGTGAAAGGAAAACCTGCTGCTAACAAGTCAGGCTCTCACAAGGCAGCATCCCCATACAAGGTAATGGGACAAAGCTCTAAGCCAGTATTTGTGCACACTGGGACTTTTGCCCCTTCTCTACCCTTTAAAGAATCTCTTTTTAATGAGGCCGCAGTTGCAGGGGGATCCAATTTTCCATGCTACAGCGGAAAACCAGGAGGGTTTAGCCCTTCTGAGATTCAAATTGTAATTTCTTGTGGCCAAGACGTTGCTTTGCATTTGGTTTTCTGCTACTTCTGTCCCTTTCCTCCCCACATACTTCCTACCCGAGCAGGTCCCCTGAATCCAGCTGTGAGCTGAAGCATCCGCACGGTGAGCATGAAAATACGTGGTTCGGAGGAAGAGAAAGAGAAGATCTATTCGAACAACACCAGTGAGAAATGCCAAGCTCCCTGTGGGTGCCCGTCTTCACTCTGTCTGTCCACCTTCCAAAACCCCAACAGAGAGACAGCAGAGTGCAGGCTGACAAGGAGAAAGGCAACAGACAATTCAGCCCTTGCTCTAGACCTACTTTCTTTAGGGAAAGTTGGAAAGTTAACTCTGCCAGGGTCAGGGTAAGAAGCTGAAGAGTCCCCACTAAGCAACCATAAAAAGAAAAACTGGCCAGGAAGAAAGGAGGGAACGATTTCAGAGTTTAAAATGTATTACTAAACACCTGTAAGGGTTAATTAACTATTTCAGGTTCTGAACAAAATCCTCCCTCTTCAGAGAGCAGCTTGGACCCAGGGCACAGCTAGCAGCAGCAGAGCTGTTAAGACACATTCAGAACAAGCAGCCTGTGTCATTCTGCTGACATTAAAACCGAATGTTTGCTCAAGAGATCAGCTGTTAATCTTATTGAAAATGTATGCAAAGTAAGCAAATTCTCTACACTCAACAGGTCAGGCATTGAAACCATTTGGGCAGTTTGGACCTCTCATGATTCAAACAGACCACTTAACTGAAGGAGGAAGTCCAAGAGCAGAGGAACAGGACATGAACACATCAGAAACTTCTCCCCAGCCAAATGAAGTCCCTTTTACCAGACGGTTAAGAAACCCGTGGCTTAAAAATGTGCCAGAAGAAATTCTGGCTGGTCTCTGAAGAGGCCTGGGAGAAGCGAGAGCCAGCCAGGCCCAAGCTCCACATCGCAGGTACCTTCCCCTGCCACGTGCAACACCGACCAAGCAGGGGCCCGCTGGCAGCAACAGCTTGCACCAAGCAAGTCTGCTACTGAAGCTCGTAACTGGCTGTAGGGCAGCAGCTGCAGACATGGCCAGGGTGACCATAATAGGAAGAAAGATGCTGGAGCCAAGTTTCAGGGAGCGTGACCGATCACAGGAGCTTCCGTGTGATCGGAGGAGCGGGAGTCACAGTCCAGGGGAATGGCTGCTCGTATCAGTTCTTGCAGAGGAGCGAGGCGCAGGCGTGCAATTGCTTTCTGAACTCCTGCTCCCTCCTCCTCTCAAGCACGGTAGTCATCCATTGAAGAGAGAAGGATACATTCGCATTCAGTTATGGTAACAGTGACACCAAAAGCACTGGAGTGCATACTGAGAGTGAGCGCACACAATCTTCAGGCTTTCCTCGTTTGTGACAGCCAGCAGGCGTAACACCAGCCCAGCAGCGGCACTTCCAGTGCCGTTGCAAAGCTGCCGCCGGTGTTGGAGGGTACCATCAGCTCATACGACATCCCCAACGTGGGAACATACGTAATTCCCATCTGCTTGTGGTGTCTCAGCCTCAGCAGCCCTGGCAAAAACGCCATCAGCCAGTGGGTGCGTGACAAATCACATCATGAGAGTCTGCCAATGTCAAATCCACAAAATCCCTTAGTTTCCCTCTTTCAACTTGAAAATCGGGCAAGAATGAGGAACTTGTTACTTGTGCAGGGCTAAATAGGCCTTTCAGACATATTGAGAAGACCGTACATTAACCATCATCCTACTGGCACTGAACAGTAATGCAAGAACACAAAACAAACCCTAAAGATAGTCATCAACCATATAAAACAAATTAACGGGCAGTGGCTGGCCTCCAGGCCCCTGGTTTCAGAGCAGGTCTAGGCAGAAGCTAATCTGGACAGTGAAATGCCCATTGCTTAGAAGTGGTATAATTTATCTGTGAACCTTCCTTGCCCGCGTCATTATGAAGTGATGGACAAGAAAAGGTGGTGGGAAGGGATCACAATTGGATTAGGTTTCGTCAAGAAACTAATGAAGAGATTATATATAAATGCACATGAAACTACGAATTGGCAGACAAGGTGCTTCACGTCGCCTGCCTGTCGCAGCATACATTTTCTTTTTCTGTGCGCTACAGCCTTGTAACACCACACATCGTTGCAATTACAACCTCGCGCGAGGTACAGGGCCCCTGCATGAAGTCCATATTCTCCAGAAACAAACATATGACCACAAGGATCAAATGGGAAAACGCATCCATGCCCCATACCCAAAAGGCAGAACTCTGCCGCATGGAGCCTAGGATGTCCTAAACCTTCCAAGTGCAGAAACCCAGTGAGATCTTTATAATGCCCTGGCTGTTACAGAAAGAAAAAGGGAGTTCCAAAGAGTAAGCATGTTGTGAGGATTATAATCTAGCAACGAAAGTTTAATTTTGGACTGAATTGATTTATGCCCATGTAACCCAGCAAAGTTGGCCCATAGCCACACAAATGCCTAACTGCTTATCCAACTGCACAAACCCAGGACTCCGGCAATAGTGTTTCAAAATCCCTTTGCCCCATGAAATAAAGGTCATATCCAGTACACTAGAATTCAAACATGAAAGCATGACAGGAAATGACTAACTGCACACTGAGGCCAATTTACCTTCATCTTAGATCTGTTCAGCACACAAGAATCTTGCAATTCAAACAGACATCACAGCCTATATGCAGAAAAAATAATGTGACTGCTCTAGTTGCTAGTTCTTGGGGTCTGTGCATCTCAGTACAAATAGCACTGCGAAACAGTGGAATTCCGCTCTATTTCCTTAAAATTCTCTTACAATTCTCACCTTATGCTGTAGCTTTCACTTTTCTTTCCCTTAGAGGCAGCTGTTTTTTAAACTGAAGATGAAGCCATTCTTATTTCTGAGGCGATACGCAATTTAGGTTAGTGTATACAAAGCTTTTTATAGTCCCTGAATAAAAGGTACTTGTGAGATTATACCTCTGTTTTGCACATAAGGGCAATCAAGGGGCTGCTTCTGAACAAGCATGCATGTGAGCTTGCGGACAGGCTGCAGGCGACGGATGCAGTCACAGTGTGCATGTTTTGTGCTCATATGCTGAAAAGCAAACCTGTGTGGTCTGAGCCCAATCCCTTATTAACTCTCTTCTCCAGAAAGCCTGGCAGCTCTTTTGCTGATTAAGGCTCTTCTCAACTTCAGGTCTTTTTAATAAACAAAGCAACTTTGACTTACAGTAGCAGGAAAAGACATATAAACCAGACACGTTTTATTTTATGCATGCCTATTACTTAAAGGGTAAAGTGAATTTTTTCACCAAATTTGGTCAAAATATTCCCTTTTCCGATTCGATTCTTTTTGTCTCCCCAACACAAGCATTTGTAGTTGCTTTCTTGCATATAAGCAGATACACCGACTGAGAAAGGTAACCTGCATCGCAGCCCTGGCAGTTTTGTGCCTTTCGGGGCTCTCCACCCGCATGCAAAATCAGCAGAGTGAAGAGAAAGCGGGGAAGGTGACGGGGAGACGCTGCAATGACACTCGTGTGCCACACAAGCTCTTGCCCAGCAGCCTCTCTCCCACCATCCCAATCACTAACCATGGGCCTCCCCACCTGTGCTGGCTGTTTGCGCGAGAAGGACGGACAGTCTCTGCCCCAAGTACTTTTCACAGCTGCTGGTGTCCCTTGCAAGCAAAGGCAATCACAGCTCTGTAGCCCGCAGCATGTGAGCAGCTTCTAAATCTGGGGAAGGACTGAATCCTGGCAAAGACAAATTGTCTCAGGTTACCAGCCCGAGAACTGCTTTCCTGTGGTCCGAAACAAAACTAAGATCATCTGCTGCCTGGGAGATGCTGTATGTGCCAGCTGCAGCCCCCCCTGAAAAAAGGTAATGCTCTGCAAGGACAGCACAGCTGAGCCCTCAAGAGCTCGAGAAAGTACAGAACGGGGACAGACAAGGGATGGTTGAGAAAGGAAGATAACCTCTTCTCTTAGCTGCTGCCTTGCCAATGTAGAAGTGAAACAAGTTTCCTTCCAATTTCTGCCATGCTGTGCTGCCACACTTTGAGATAAAAGTCTGGTGGTACCCATGAAAGGGAAAACGGGTGCCACATCCAAAAGACTAAGTGGAAACAGCTATTTTAAGGGGCACAAATGCTCACAAAATTTATGAACGCCTTTATATCACGCAGCTACACATTAAGTTTCCAACATCTATGCCCCTGCCCACTGGATGTGTCTGTCTCTGAACTAGTGCTGCTGCTCGCCGCGCTGGCAGCACTTCAGTCTGGGCAACCCGGAGCACTGCTGCTGGCAGGTGGCACGGCCAAGCACATGTCCTGACTGCACCTAAAAACTCCTAAAGAGAGGAAAACTGCTCCTTTACAGGAAAAAAACCCCACACGAACAGAAAAGAAGTAACAATATTAGCGAGCCCCTGATCCAGGTCTGTGGCTCATTTACAGAACCTCATTCTCTCATTCAAATCTGAGATTTACAAGGAAAACTCCATGAAACAGATTAAAAAGGAAGCAAAAGGTCAGAATTTTAACAGAGGCTCCTCTCATGGCAACTTTCAGGTAAAGACCAAGGAGAGTCGATGTTTCAGCCCCTGAAGCAGCAGATATGAAGCAATGCCCCCTTCCTTTCCTGCACAGAAGATGCTCCACACTCGTTCACCGAAGAGCAACCTGCTCTCCGACTAGATCGAAAGATTTTCCAGAGCTGTTTGCAAGCTCAGGCTGTTTGAGGAGCGTGGGCTTCACTGCAACAAGACACCGCCAACACCCTGATAAACCCTCCCTCTGTTCTCTTAACCGACCAGAACAAAAATGCTCTATCCACAAGCTGTTTGTCCAAAACTGGCAAACCCCTGAAAACAAAAACTCAGACCGGTTCTCTCTGTTACCTTGCATTGCCGAATGGGGCGGACCAGCGTCAAACCCCACAGCCTCAGCAGCAGCAGCAGCAGCAGCAGCGTGAGAAGCAGCGCGAGGGTGGCTCTCCCAGTGACTCACACCGCAGACAGTTAGAGCAGGTGCGACCAGCAAGGGACTCTCACTAGTAAATCATCACTTCACTAGCAAAACACTCAAGTGCTTGCCCAGAAACAAAAGCAGGCACATCATAAACCAGAGGGTGACATCAGCACAGGGATTGCATTTCCTACAGAGGTTTAAATGTCATTACTTGTGACTAGAAATGGGACACTTACCATTCAAGTTACTCTAAATTTTCATAGGAGACATAAGAATTCCGATTCCAATTTTGTGAAGATGTATTTAATTTCCAAACCCTTTCTATTTCTCAATGTCACAATAGGAAAAAAAAAAAAGAGAACAAGAAAAACTCCTAACAGGAAGTGAAAAGCTAATGAACATTATTATTAGCCTGACTTACCAAGTCAGGTGCTAACGAGGCGAGCAGCAGAACTCATTGATTTCCACTGGAAAGGGTGGGTGTTATTCGAACAGCACGATCTACTTGGGGCCCAGTTATTCAAAATCTCTGGATTGCCCTCTTCCACTCTTATTCAAAGTTCTGCTCTGCGCCTTCTTCTAAAGTTAAAACTCAAAGCTATCAAGGGTCTGAAAGCACTTACTTCATCTTTCCTTAGTCGAGCCATTGTTTCACAGAGCATGAAGCGTGATATAGTCCGTGCGTATGGTCCAACACCTTCACCACCCTGAAGTGCATTTGTGGTGTTCCACACACAGCTCTTCAGGCTCTCCAAAAGCAACACAACCAAGGCTTCTATACAAGTGCAATGGTCCAGATTTAATCTTCCTGTGAGTTACATGATGTTTGCACAGGGCTGAGAAATACTAGAAATAAAACTTACTTTGGCTGAGTTACATGCAACACACTGTGTACTTTTTGCTATTAACGACTCTTTAGTAAGTACCACTATTACTCTACATATTCCAGAACCCTCCGAGTTAGGCATCATTGCAGCAATTTTCTTGGTACGAAGTGTTCACTGAGTTAATGGTAGCCACTGAAATGCCTTAAAATTTAAATGCTGACTTTTCCATTTGAAAATTTCCATATGCTGAGAAAAGAGGCAGATGAGAATAACTAATCTACATTTAAGGACACAAACTAAAGATTAGTTTCTTTACTTGGAAAGTAGTTTAGCTCCCTGACTCCCTACTGCGAATAACACAAATATTTATGACGATCCAGTGCAAGACCATAAATGCAAGAGTGCTCAGTTTCGACAGGTCTGGCATCCCCGTACCTCTCATAGGATTGTTGCTTCCTCAATTCCCTAACAGCTGTCACCAGCAAAAACATTATTTACCCTTATAATACCTGCAGGGCAGGGTGTTATTTTATCTCCCTACTAGGATTTGCACCTCGGAGGGTTTTGGCACAAGGCAAGCCTGGTAGAACTAAAAATGGAACCAAGATCCAAGTCCCTGTCCATCTTTCTTCTCCTTCTGAGATGCAGCACATACCCCTGTCAGCCTGGGAACTGCGACACTCACTAATGCATGTTACAGACCTACATCCAAATAGATTCCACAAACTGAACTCTTTGTGAGAAGCAGGGGAAAAAGGAAGGAAGAGAAGGACATGATCTTTAAGGTCCCTTCCAACCCAAACCATTCTATGACAGACAGACACGAAGTACAGTTAATCCAGACTCCTGATCTTTCGACCAAGTAACACCATGCCGTCGCTAGTCACTCCTACTATTTAAACGTTGGGCTTTAAAAGCGAGGATGCTGAGCTGGAAAGGCGGCACTGGAGCAGTGCAGCACCGGGAGTTACGCACCAGTTCAAACTGCATTAGCTCTTAAGACTAGAAAAAGCCACATCTTCCTTAAATGAAGGCAGTGGAATTCTGAGGCAAGGTCAAAAGCCTGGCAAAAGTCAGCAGTTTAGGCTAGTATGTGGGGTCATGATGCTGAGAAAAGTAGTCCTTGCAGTCAGAGACAGTTCAGGATCCACTTTTTTTGTTGCTGTTCTTTCTTCACCATCTTCACATTCTAAGCAGTATCTGGGAATACTGCCATCAGATGTGGACCTCAGAGAGGAATTTTTGTCTTCAACCATGCTGAAGTTTGGCCTTTCAGATAGACACATTAATATCAAATTCCTTTTGTTTCATTAGAAGAGCCTTAAAAAGCAGACATTCTTCACCAGCAGTACCGAGTTACTATACATGCTGTTTTAGCGGAAAATGGCACGATCTGCAGCCACACAGATCTGAACTACAACAGAAATTACCTAACCACTGATACACTCACATGAGGGAAATCCTGTGGGCTTGGATCATTCAAGAAATAAGGTTGCTTTACAGTTACAGGAACAACACGCGTCCAGAACAGGCTCTAAACTGCTAAGATACACTCTGAAAATCAACTGCTAATTGTTTTTACAATTTGCATTGTGCATTAAAAAACCTCCCAAAGACCTCAGGAGGCAGAGCTCAGCCTGGAAAGGGTTTTTATGGTTACACTGTAAACCCACAGAAAGCAGGGATCTAGAACGGAAACAGCTCATTACAGCCGAAGTACTGATCCTGGGCTCTGCCTGAAACAGCTGGGATTATTTCTCCAGTTAAGCAAATTCCTGTTACTGAAACCCACTCCGATATTTAAAGAAATTTGGAGAAGATGCTGAGTAGTCACTCTTCTTCCCAGATAACAAGATTGGAACCGTATTAACTGATGAATTTCTGAGTGAACACTTGAAATTTGGGTAAACAAATTCAAATTATCAAGGCCATATTTACATTCCGGTGTAATAATTAAATATTTAATATCTTGCGGTTCCAGTATTCTAGGTTTTTCTATGCACCAAAATATTTAGTCATGTAAAAACCATCTGTAGCAGCTGGAAGACATTAATTTGGCCTGCTAAGACTCATTAGTTTAAAAATACATAAATAAAATGTGCATTTTATTTCCAAAAAGCTAACACTGCTGCTTTCAGCTCTGTTAGGGTGCTTTGTGAATAATGCTTATGCAGTATTCTCAGCAGGAGGTATCAGATGCCACAGTTTCACAAATACATACAAATATCTGTTAATAAAACAAGTCTTGTATTTAGGTTAGTGCTCTTCTGTACCAACTAACTCAAGTCACTATTCACAGCAATATGAAAACCAGCTTGCAAATAGTTCAATCCCTATTTTTATTCTTTCTCCTATGCTCCCAAATTCCCAGTGCTGAAATCTACTTTTAAAAATCACTGACAAAAAGATATTTCTCTTCAGAACTGGTATTCAGACACCTGTGTTAAAGCATTACAAAACATAAGCCTCCATGCATGCCTTTTCTCTCCAGGAAGTTCCTGCATAATCTTAATACAGCTTTTTAAAAATCAAGTAAATAAGAGGCACAGCTGAGATTGTAAAAAAGAGTTGAATTTGGCTTAGTATCCATAGGGATTGCTTTTCTGGCCAACAGTTCGCAAAGGGTTATTTATTGGCTAGCCATTTTTCTTTTGCTGGAAGACGCTGAGGGATTTAGCAAAGTTTCTGCAGAGTATGCAACAGTATTCGGCATTTGCTCAGCCAGTGAGTTAAATCTCTGCAGCTCTCCGTTGACTTGAAGATTATGGGTGTAGGAAAAGGGAATGCTCGGAGAGGGGAACTTTCAGCAGTCACCACCAAACTGCGGTTAAAACAGACACCAATGACTCTATTCAGCTCCCAAACCTCAGACAGTTTCCATTTTCTCAATAACAAAGCATTTTTGTGGAATGAGGTAACAGCCTCCATCTGCCAGGTCTAACTCTCCACCAGGATTTCTCAAGAGCGTGGCTGAAGGAGGGCTGGCCAGCTGAGCCGGAGACGGCTGCAGAGGGCCCATACGCCTGGGAAACAAAGGGACAAAGCTGCAACAGGGCAGACGTGGAGCGGAGCCTCTTTGGGACCGTCACACAAATTCTCCTGGGAGTTTGTATCAAAAGTAGCCTCAAGCCAGCTCCAACCGGGGCACAGCTGGAAAGTGGAAAAGGTCGAGGAAAGAGAGCGACTTTTCACCAAGGATGGACTAGGACAGGCAGGAGGGAGCAGAAGACAAACGGATGCCACAGGTTCAGTGTTCAGCAATCCATCATAAAAGCGTCAGGAGTACAGAGCCGTGTGATTCAGAAGTGAACACAGCTCCGTGCGCGCACGTTGCGAGATGCACCGTGCAAACAGGAACAGAGACACCCTGCTCCCCAGAGGACAGCACAGCTCACGCGACCGGCCGCTTCAAGCTGGGATACACCCTTCGCACCTGAAATGCTGTGTATCTGAGCCAGAGCAGTTACAGCCTCAGAGGAGAGGCTGAGAGAGTTTTTTGGTTTGTTCTTGCCTTGGTTTTGTATTTGGCAGCCTGTACCTTAGCCTCTGAATTCCAGGGATGCAGAGCACCTATCCGTTCTTTTGATTTCAGGCAAAGTCAGCCCAGTTCCTCTGAAAAGCAAAGAGTTCATTTAGATTCAGATGAGCATTCTGCCTCCTCTCGGGGGGGGGGGGGGGGGGGGGGGGGGGGGGGGGGG
>JAVKLA010000021.1:378453-407806 GCA_034782735.1 Sagittarius serpentarius | reverse complement strand
CGGGGCGGCCCGCGCAGACGGCGAGGGCTGGCCAAGCGCCGCCGGGCGAGCCGCTCGCTTCAGCCGGCGAGGCGCGACGAGCGAGCGAAGGCGACGCAAGCGAGATTTGAGGAGCAGCGTCGAGGTCACCCCTGCCTGGGGGACCTGGGAAGCGCCGCTAAAACGGACGCCACGGCCCCCGCGCGGCTGGCTGGGTGTCTGTGAAGCGACGCCTCTTCCGGACCGAGGCTGAAATGGGGAAGCATCGGCGCCTCAGCCCCGAGTAACTTACCCGCTTCCGGCGAGTCGCTGGGCAGGATGGGAGGGAGCCGCAGCAGTTCCGCTGGAAGACCCTGGGGCGGCCGGAGCTGGGCGGGGCCAGCCGGCGCGAGCGCCGCCCCTTAGCCCGGTGCGCGAAGTGCCGGTGCGCCTCCGACCCCCGCGGCAGAGCGGGTGTTGCAATGGGCACCAATGACCTCCGCCCTGGGAGGCAGCCATCGCTTCCCGGCGAAGGACCAAGATGTTCTGGGATGCAGCAGGTAGCCGCAAGGCTTTGAGCGGTCAGTGCTCTCGCCGTGGAAGATTATAGGTGGAGTGCCATACCGCTTATTCTCCTGGTGGTAGTTCTCATCTGTCCGCTGGCGCGCCGGAGCCGCAGGCTTTCAGCGAAGACACGACAGGTCCGTGTTCACTGTACAGGATACGGGGAGCAAAAGCAGTGCCTGTTCTGAGTTACTTTTCCCTGGGAAACCGTGAAGGTCTTAACAAACGGAAACGGGCGCACTGCTACATCCATGGTGTTACGTCAAGCAGGCTTCTTGCTGGACCCTCACCACAAATCCAGCTGGCCGTGGAGTGGTTTATCGTCTTGTGGCCACAACAGACTGAAAGGACTTGACTTGCCAGCTCTCGTGCACAAACACGTTTCACCTACTCCTGCCTGCAACATTCAGGGATTTGGTGGGTGCTGATCGCTGAACTTCCACCTTAGCAGGTAGGGCTGACTCACACCTACGGCCCTGCAGAGCTCCCAACGGCTGCCAGCAAAAAAATTTCACCATTTCAAAGAGCAAAACCAAACAAAGGTCTTTTATCTGACCAACATCCATCCTTGTGTTTCACAGTGTTACCATAGCTCAGTGTCCAGCGACGCATTCGGGCAGTTAGTGCTGAAAATGCCAGCATAGGTTAAACACTATCTTTCGGCGCCAAGACCCAGCTCCCTGCAGCGCAGATGAATGGGAAGTGGGCTGCCTGCTGGAAGGGAGAATCCGTTTTGATTTTCCTTGGCGGACAAGGCTGTGCATTTTTGAAAGTGTGGGGAGCAAAAATGGTGCCCAGGTTCAGTTTGGCCGTTTCTCCGGAAGATGCCTAGTCCCATTTCACGTCTTGAAATAAACTGGACAGGAGCTATCTGAAAACAGCTTCCTACATCCAACATCACACTCCAAAACGATTAAGGATTTGAGGCGATAAACAGGGACAAGGAGGGTTTTATGGAGAGCATTGGACTCTCACCTCAGCTTCACAATCAACCTTTAATAGAGAAGCTGGGTGCTTATTCATGTAGCAGCTATCTGTGTGCACTTGCACAAATCCTTGTTAATGCTAAGTCCACATTTAAAAAAAATAAAAAGGCAAAATTTTTGGGTGCAATCACAGAATGACTTCAGGCTGCCAGAGGAAAAAAGCCAACACATCAGGGAGGCAATACTGGAAGTATCTTACAGGACTGTCACATGAGACTGCATCTGGAACACCATATGCAGATCACCAAGATTCAAGAAAAAATAGTTCACAATGAGACAGATGAAAGAGCCTCTAAGATGCAGAAGGGAATTGCGAACGTCTTACAAACAGGACTAGGTCTTGGGCTCCTTCGGCCTAGCAAGATAAAGGCTGTACAACTGCCTTAAAAAGCTTACAGACAGCAAACAGCAAGAAAATACTTCTGGCAGAGAAAAGTGCTGGCACAGACACAACTGAGTATGCACTGCTCAGGAACAAATTTGGGCTGGAAATCAGGTTTTCCAGGAGGTTCTGGAAAAGCCTCTATCTCTAAGAGATATTTCAGAAAGATCATTGTTTGTGTCTAGGGTTATAGGACACGGTGGCCACCGTACGGCAGTAGATGGCTGTGGTGCAGGGCCGTGTCCCTGTTGGTCAGTCACCGGCCCCAACTGCTCCCCCCAGGGCACATCGCGAGGGGCCAAACCCTTTCCTTCAGTTCGTCTGTCAGGCCTTGCTCTTGGTTTGACGCCCAAAGCCCTCAGCTTAGTTTCCTCATCCTAAAGCACTGAAATGTTTCTGCAAGGGTCTAGGAAGAATCAGTACCTCACAACTGAACAAAACATCCAGGCCACTCGACCGCAGTGCGAGATTTGAAGCCAGACATCCGTGGGATCTGCCATCCTCTAGCTGGGCCCTCGTGGGGGAGGACAGAGAGAAACAGCCCACAGCTATTTTCTGCTTGTGATAATTACAGTATCAAAGGCTGAACCAACAGGTTCTTTAGCAAGGAGATTCCTTGCAGCTTGCAAGATACAGATATCAAAATACCCCACAGATTCACAGCTCAGGTTTCAGGTGACTCAGAATAATATTGTGCCATATAATAATTTCATGTAATTCCTTGTTCAAGCTGAAGAACTCAATTGATAATGACTGTCTATAAAAGTTAATAGTAGGCTACATGAAAACGCTTGCAGGATTATCTCCAGGCAACTGCAGCAATATATTACTAGCAGGAGAACCCTCACCAGCCCTCAGGCTTCACAGGTGGTTTCCCGTAGGCCCCATTTTCCGAGCCTGAACCAGACCCGAGACCAGCACAGTCGGATCTCTCGCCCCGTCCCTGGGGCAAGGCAACAGAAGCCGATATGCCGGGGGAGGCTCCGGAGCCCCCCGTGGGCAGCAGCTGCTGGGTCTGCACCCGCGGCTGTGTGCTGCGGCAGCCGGAGGGACACCGGGAAACCCCAGAGCCCTCCCCACTGTTTTCCTCCGGCGGAGCAGAGCAGGGAGGCTTTGGTCCCACCCGTCCCACCGCCCGTGCCCACAGGTGCTGTACCGCGCGTTACGAGTCCACTCACCGTGAGCCCAGCAGTCGGAGAGCCCAGAGTCCCAGCAGCTCCCGCTCGCCGGCCAGATGCTGCTGTCCCGGGGTCGCCAGCAGGACGGTGGTCCGGGCATGGGATCGCAGGTGTCTCCAGCTGGCAGGACTGGAGCTGCCCTGGCTCGGACTGTCACTAAGACCCTGCTGTCCTTACAGCGAGGTTCAGCTAAGGTGACTTGCCCAGGGGCACTAAGGAGAAAAGGGTGGTGGAGTTCCTCCACTCAAGCCCGAGCAGCTTCACAGCAGGGAGTTGAAAGAGCAGGATGTAAATCAGGAATGACTAATTGCTGCTCAGCATGGCTGCCCTAAACCTCTCTCTTTTCCACGGGCTCCTTGGCCCCCGGGACCTTTCCCCACCTGGCTGCGAGCAGCACGAGGGCTGCTCACAGCCGGGAACAGCCTGGGCACAGGGTATCGTCCCCATTCCCGCTGCTGCACCCTTGGACACAGCCCCTCGTTTCCCTCCAAACAGAACGTCCCTGCCCAAATTCCGTTACAGAGGGTTTCAAATAAATAAATACCTGCTGCTACCTCTGTTGGGAGAAGCCAGGCACCAGAGCAGACCGAGTGCTTGCAAGGTGAAAGCAGCAAATACGTGCTTTGCCATCTCTCCAGTTACATACCCAAAGCTTTTAGTGCCTGCCTTGAGAGAACCAAGGTGAGCAGCACTGCTTTGAGCAGGTAGGAGCCCATTATTTAGTGAGAACATATTCCCAGGACGTCCCTGGCTTGGCAGACCTAAAGACTGAAATAGTAAGTTAGTGCATATAGATCATCATTTACTGAAGCACAAGCCCTGATGCACCTTTCTAGGGAAGCTCTAATTTATTATGCATTGTCATTAGCTGCAGCAGGCAGCAGGGCCTTCATTAGAGCTAGAGTTAAGGTCTGTTTTGGCTGCCTCATCAGCATCAGTGAACTGCGTCCCTGCGAGGTTTGATACAATTTAATTAACCTAATTAAAAGCTCTGATTGCAGAGATGATTGGGGTAGAGCCAGCAGCAACTGCATATTTATAACGAGCTGGAAGGTGTGGGACTGGAGCCAAATGATATGCATCTCTAATGAGCTGGTGCTATTGAAGTGTGGATTTGGAACACTAACATTTATTTTTGGCAACAATGGCCAGTTTATCTTCATGATAGAAACGATCACAGCTCGATCGTATGTAGCAGGGAGCTCAGCACTGTGCTCCCTGGGCTTCTCCAGCCCAGTGGCAGCCCCACACAAGCACCCCACAGCCCAGCTGCTCCCCACCGATCCCCCCAACACGCTGCCAACACCTCCACGTCCAGGCAGACACAGCACACGCACCAACCCACGCCCCTGCATCCCTCACACACCTACCTGCGTGACACAGGACACACAGCGTGCACGAACCCTAACCACGCGCTGGCGGTCCCAGATAAGCCAGGTGGAAGATGCCAGCAGGCTCCCTTTCCCTAGCCACCACCTCCTCCAGCCCTCCCACACCACCTCTGCCCTCTCCCGACCCTCCTGCCCCACAGCCAGGCTGGGCTCCCGGGACAAGGAACCTGCCTCCGTTACGCCTCCAGGCATCAAATGCTCCACGCCCTAATCTTCTGTTGAGCACCTAAGCGCCAGTGCCCAAATAACAAAAAGCAGCCTGAAACGGAAAGCTCTCCGCCTGCACCCCAGCAGCCATGGCAGGGGCTTTAAGCCTTCTGCTGCCTTGGCTGCTTGGGCTGGCCAGGGGCTGGGTGAGTACCAGCACCTGCCCCTGGTCCACCCACCGCAGCGAGAACCTTTTCTCTTCCTGTTTAAAAGCAGAGAGGCTGTCAGTCCCTTGCAGTTCCGCACTCTGCAGGGGTGCTGCGCCAGAATGTGGGGGTTCCTGGCAGCCCAGGTCGGGAAACCCTTGCTTCTGGGCTGCAGCGGCTGCAGCGCTGCTTGACGGAGGAGATGGCAGTGACCTTTCTCTCTCTGTGTTTAAATGCTGCAAGCCCTGTTCAGACCCAAGGCAAGAAGCTCTCATCCCCCAGGACCCACAGGGATGTCCTGGCGCAGGGCCCGGGCCTCTGCCCTCACCACCTCCGCCGCCGGAGCCCAGCCTGTGCTGGGTCGGCCGGAGCAGCGGGCTGGCAGGGGCTGTGGGGCTGGCAGGCAGGGCAGGCAGGGCAGGCAGGGCACAGCCCTCTGTGGGGCCGCCACAGCTGCCTGCCCTTGGGACTGTGGGCGCAGGGTGCGGGCAGCCCGGCTCCCCGCGGCCGGTGCCGGCGGGGCTGCGGCATCCTTCCCCGGGAGCCGTCGCCGCCAGGCTGCTTGTCTTCGCTGGGCTGGGCAGAGGAGACGGCTCGGCCTTAACCGCCCCGACCTGCCTTGTTGCCCCTCCGACGAGGATGCGTGTCCTGGAGCAGTGAGTGAGCGAGGCAGCAGCACAGGTGGGGGGGCTGCTCCCCCACACCCTGGTTGGGTGCCCCCAGCCCTGCCCTTCCTCTCAGCGCAGGGCCAGGGCGCTGTGGGGAGTCGGGTCCAGCGTGCCCAGCAGCCGCAGCGGGTTGTCCCAGGCGTCCTGGGCAGCCAAGGTACCGCAGCAAGTCCGCTGAGCCACTTGGAAAATTTGATCCACGCTAATTATGCTGAAAAAAGCCCTTCTGATAACGAGTATGAAATGGAAGCGCAGATAATGCTCATCTCTGAGTGCCATTAATCTTTAAAACTGGAACAATAAGTGAAAACACTGCAGGGCATATGAAGCAAGGTGTGATTCACATCTGCTCCTCCGTGGCCGCCGCCTGATTTATTGGCACAAGGCAACTTTCCTGCACTGTTTCAACAGAGCTGCATTACATAACACCACGGACTGTTTTGCTTGCCTTTATCAATCGAAGTATCTCAGTGTTTTTAATGATCTGCTGTCCTTCTTCTCCGGTACCGCTCGGGAGCACAGGAGACGAGTCCCCCAAACCCATGACTCTCCCAGTTCTCAGCCTCTCCGGAGATGCCTCTTTCAGCCTGGCTGTGATACCGGCCTGTGACTGCAGGGACGAGGTTCCTCAGCCCGAGTGCACTGGTGGGGCAAGGCAGGAGGGTCTCCCAGGGCGCAGGCTGCTCTGCACCCCCTGGACAGGAGGATGGAGGCTCCCTTTCCACCGCTCGCTGGTGCACCACTTGGAAGCACCCAGTGTACCTGTCCTCTCCCTGCACCGCACAGACGCTCGCTCTCTAAGCCAGAGCTCTCCAGGTCCTCTGCCACCCAGACGTACCGCATCTATCTTCACATTTGATGCCTTTCATTTTCAAATGGCTCTCTTTGGGATTCACTTTCTTTTATTTAAATTGTGGATTTGCTGAAGTGACCTTTTAGCTGACTCCGAGGAGAGGTGGGCAGCTGCTTCCCATTGCAGTCCCAGAAAGACCGCTGGCCTGTGGCTTTGAACAAGTTCAAAGCATTGCTTGCCTTTTGGCCATTCTCCTCAATAGAGCCTTTGGATGGATTTTTCTCCCACACTCCTGAAAAGACATCATCAGAGACATTTCCCCTCACAGGCTCTTTAATATTTACACTGACTTTGTGAACAGATAATATATTCCACCTTTTTTTTAGCCTTTTAAAAGCACACGCTCCTTCTCATAGCGCAGTTGGAGGAAGCAGCGGCTGCTGCATGCAGGCTGCCTTGGAAGGCTAGGAGGACAAACAGATCTGGAGGGGGAATGCAGATTGCTCTGAACTGCCCTCGCTTGCTTGCCTGCAGCTCACGGCACTGTCCGGCAGGATCCCGGGGCAGCCGCAGACCTGGAGCTGCCCTGCTGAGTCCCGCATCTCCTGCTGCAAAAGAGAGACAGTCCTTAAAACCTTCCTCCCAGTACTGACTAAGCCCAAAGCCGATCATCCTGTTTGTTAGTTGGAAGACAATCCAAATGCAAAACAAAATGCTTCTAAAAACTGTCCCATAGATTGCCAAGCATCTTAGAAAGCCTGGCCATGGGCTTAACTATATCAAAATCATATGGACGCTTTTTGTCAAAATCATTCTAAACGAGGAAGGCAGCAAGCGGCTTACAACCCAGAAGTGTCACAGATGTACTTGCAAATGTTTGTCCGTAATTTTGTTGATTCCAGACTGCAAGTCCAGGAGGGACTGTCAGATCCTGTGTTCTGATCGCCCGCATGCTGCCATCCACTGCATTTCACTCAGAGAGCCAACACTGAGTCCAGCAGCTCCAGCTGGGTTTTGGCATCTCAGTCCTGAGGAGGCTGAGCCACAGCAGCCTCAGGCAGGAGGTTCACCCCCGCCCAGGGCTTCCGTGGTGGCAGAGAAGTGCTGAGGGGAAGGATGCCTGGGTCTTCCCGAGAGCAAAATCATGACCCCTGGGGCAGGGGAAGGCAAGACCTCTATAGTCCTTGGCATTTTCACTTGGACATAAACTTCTTCTTCGCCTCAAACGTGGCAAACATATAAACCACAGACGTATGTGAGAAATGTCGATGGAGGCTTCAGGGTACTGCTCCATAGCGCATGTCCTGTGCCTCACCCCACGTAGTGTGAAAGGCCTCTGGGTAAGGTGCAACCTCCTGCCCCAACAAAATACATCAGGCCAACTGTTCATTGGGGCAAAAATCCTTCTTCACCTTCAGGGATGGCAAGACACAGCCCCAAAGCAGGAGATTTGATTATAAGCCTGTATAAGCTGCAAGCATTACATCTCTGCTGAGGGCAATGCAAACCTCCCTCGTCCCTTCTAACATGGGGAAGGTGGCGGACGACCAGGGCTCCCTGGCCGGGTGGGAGTCCGGCCAGCCTTCCCATCGCATCTCGCGCCGAAGCAGGTGTCAGACCTGTTTCAGGAGGAGTCCAAGGAAGGACAAGCTCAGTCTCTCCTCCAAGCTGCTCCGGTGGTTGGTGTCCCTCTGGTCCGGGTTGCTGCTCCTCGCTGACAGTCACTCCGGCTCCCCACAGCACAGAGCACCAGCTGCTCAGCTGCCTGTGCCGGCGGGACTGCACGGCCCCTCGGGGCTCTCCGGGGAGCTGAGCTAGAGCAGCCCCGTGACAGAGATGGGTCGGCGAAGAGGAGCCCGGGATAGGAAGGCCGGGAGGTGCATGCCCGGCGGGGGGGCTCCCCGGCTGCGGGACTCGGCTGGGGCAGCGAGGCCGCAGGGGCTGTCTGCAGGATGAAGCCAGGCTGGGGGGGGCTGGCCCGAAGTAGCCCCTTAGGTGGGCCAGTGATGACAAGAGCAGTGAGGCACACAGCTGTGCACAGGGTCACATTTTTTCAGTCCGTGTTGCCCTAACAAACAAATGTCCCAGGATGCAGACAATAATGTTTTTATGAGACTCTAAATTCTAAACTCAAATGCTCTTTGTAGTGGACTGATAGCCAACACGTGGCCCTTCGTCTCATGCTGAACTTTTGTGGTCCTACAGAGGAAAAAAAGGCCCTGGTGAGCATTTACACTGAGCACTTTGTTCTCACAGATTTGTAGAGCAAAGAGAATAATGTATTGAGACTCTCAGCCCGTGCCAGTTTGGCTTCATTTGTCCTTCTGAACTTGCCATGAGAGATAATGTTTCCTTCTAATCTGCTGCCGTCCACCTACAGCAGGGACCCAGTGAATAATTCTCCCAAACAAGCCTTTATTCTTAAGACTCTATCTGGCCCTAACCCTTTCTCCCTCCTTACAGAGTAATTGTTGTGTTCATTACATGATAATAGCCCGAGCTGTATTCCAGCCCACACTTGCCATGGCCACACAAACAAGGTTCAGGCTGCGCTGCTTTCAGGATAATGCTGCTCATTTGGCATTATTTGAAAGAATGTGCCAGGCATCTGAGCACCAGGCACGCTCACTTCACCAGCCAGCCTGCCTGCGTCAGATCACAAGTCAGATACAGTGGCTTTGCTCTCCTGCAAGAAACCAGCACATCCTCCAGTTCGCTAAGGCTTTTTTTCTAAGTGTGAAAATAAATGACTGTTATACTCCTATGGGAAGAAGACACAAGGAAGAGGAAACAAGACTTGTAAGTCTCTAGTTAGTGTGACAAATCTTTTTTATGCTTTCTGTTCAGGTACTTATGTCACCCTTTCACAATGATATTTTAATAAGCCTGTGTAAGCTTCACAAATTGCCCTTTATATCTGTGGGAGACAGGAAGCTCCAGCGGATGAGCAATGTACACACTGAACGCACAAGAAACGCATTAGCTAGTCTGCTGCTGGAAGTCGCTCTCTAGGGACATGTGAAATGGGTGCCCCTCTGAAAATACCCAAGGGAGCTCCCTCTGCTGTAGAGAGATATTAGTAATACCAGCGCTGGCTTCATGGTGCCTTTCAATGGGATAAAGCTAAGCTGAGGTCAGTTACTGTGGTCAGGCACTGACAGGGGGCTTTGTTCCTAACTCTGCTCCTGAGCTTAAGAAACGGCTAAGGGTCACTCTCTGATACCTCCCAGGAAGGCTGGAGAAACGAAATTCGCCTTTGGATTGTACTGGCCTAAACCTTGGAGTTGGCTGACGAAGTGTTCCTTTGCTAGGGGAGGCTGGCTGAGTCAAGTAATGACCATTATTTACTGCTAAGTAATGGGTTAGCTCAGGCTGACATTTGCATTGCATGCAAGTGTCATGGCAGCCCACGCCAGCCACTCACTCCGTGGGGAGGTGGTGGTGCAGGGTGAGCACCTGCACGTGTGCATGAGCACATACGTGTGCATGCAAGTGTATTTAGGAGCACACATGCAGTGGTAAGAATGCTGAATGCAATCTGTGCGGGCTGTTCCCAAACTAGTCTATGCATGGCAGGGAGGGGGTCTCCCCAGGAAACGCAAGAAAAAAAAACTTTCACATGCAGGTTCACACACGAGCATGTCTATGCAAACAGATGCGAGCATCCAACATACGCATTCACATTCAGTATGGGTACAAGATGGCTTACACCAGAGAGGCACTGAGAGAGGCTTGGCTTCCCCCGTCTGTGCTTACCGCTGTGTGCTGCAGCCCCTGCAAACCCCTGCCCGCCCAAAACATTGGGACACACATGGATAGCCCCCACCATCCCCGCCGCTTAGACTCTGCCCTGTTCCCCCCGCTGAGCTCACAGAGCTATCCAGCAAGTGTGAAACACCCCGACACAGGACAGCTTGTTCCAAGCAAGCAGGAGCTCAGAAAACCTGAGCAGGAACGGCAGTGTCCTTTGTGTATCATGAGGCTGGACTCCTGCCAGATTCCTCTGCACCCACTGCCTCTATTAAATGCGTCAATCATTTCTTGGCAATCCAAGCCCCAGAGAAGAGTTGAGAGGCAACTTCAGACAGTTCAGTTGCTCTCATTAAAAGGTGAAAAATACATGCTGAGCAGGAGCTGAGAGCAGGGCTGAGCTCTGTCTGCATGGAGAGCAGGGCTGCTGAACCCTTCCTGCCGGGGAAGGCAGCGAAAGACAGACCTTCACGTGCCCACGGACTCCGTCAGCCTGTGAAGTACCCCCGATGCCTACTGCTCAAGGACAGCCCGCGGACCCTCGCGTGTGGGTCTCGGTCTTGTTGGGTGACTGGGAAAGCTGAGGGGGAGCATCAAGGTGAAGGGGCTGCAGGAGTGCCCATGCGCGGCCATCCTGGCGCAGGCGGGCGGGGGGCTGGAGCAGGCAGTGGGACGGCTGCCGTCTGCCTGGGACCGGACCACTCGGAGAGCGTCTGATAGCCTAGGAGGTGTTGCCAGCAGTGCACCCGCCGGCTATTGCCCGTCAGCGTGCAGGGGCTGGCAGGGAATCGGCTCCCGTTGCTGGAGCTGAACCCCGGGGAAAAGGCTGGGGCGTTTGGCTCCCCAGCCTCGCCACCAGCTGCAGTGGCTGGGGCGCCGGGTGGGAAGGCGCCCTCGCTGCGGGGTGGCACCTGGGCTGCTGTGGCAGAGCCAGCAGTGCTGGCACCCAGGAAGCAGCGGGGCTCTTGGGAACAGAACAGGAAAGTCCGGGTGACTCAAAGATTCCTGGCGCGGGGCACAGCTGGTGCCAGCCGAGCACGGCTTGAGAGAGGAGGACAAACGGGCAGGGGCCCGCTGGAGGAGTCCAGGCAGAGAACGGTGGGGCTCCGGAGCCGGGACGAGGGGCCTGGGAGCGCCCGTCAGAAGTGGCCTGCGGGGGCCACTGGGGGAAGGCCAGGAGGGGGCCAGACTGCCGAGCGACGAGCGGCGGCGGGTCCAGGGGCGGTGAGGTCAGGAGCTGCAGTTACTTGCTCAACGTTGCACGAGGACAGAGAGACTTTAACCCCTTGGTTGTGCCCGCAGCCCCCCCCAGCCCAGCCCAGCCAGCGGCCTGGGCCCCAGCCCGCTGCAGACCGGCTCGGAGAGTGAACGGCTCCTGGGATGCCGCACTCTGCCCTGGGGTCAGGGGCCTTCCGGCTGGCAGGTGCCCCCCCCTCCCCACTGCCCTGGCAAATGCCGGGGCCCAGCTGGGCACTGATGGCTAGCTCCAGCCCCAATTCCTCCTGGCCCCCCGCCAGCGCTTCCTCCACCAACAGGGATGCTGACGCGTGTGCAATTACTGTACTCAGTCGAGCCCAGAAAGCCACCTCCCTGCGTGTGGGCACCAGCGTCCCAGGAGGCTCACCCCCTGCCCGGAGCTGCTCTGCGCGGGGCACCGTGCCCTGGGCACCGCGTGAGCCCGTCCCCGCTCAGGCCCACTCCAGGGGCTCCTGGGGAGCCACCGCACGCCCGCGCCGCTCCCACCCAGGCAGGCCTCGTCTCCTCGCCTGCCACGCCGCTCCTTCCCTTTGCCTTTGCCTCCTCACGTAATTGCTTTGATCTTCACTCCAGGGGCTCGCTGTTAAAAATTAATGTTTCATGGATGTTGCTGCCCACGGCTTGAAAAATGGCCTTTCTCCCCCAGGTAGTGGCTCGCACCAACTCCTGAAGGACTGTTCTGCTCAGGCTTAAATAGATGGGGATAAAACCTCTTGGGCGCCTCGTACCTCGGTTCAGGGCAGGATGGGGCCTGCTCCTGCCCCGCGGAGCTGCGCTGAAGCGGGGAGAAGCTGTGACCATGCCACAGCGCCCAGGCCGTCCTGGCAGGCTCTGCCAGTCCCCGGAGCAGCCCTGCCCTCCCTGCCCGGGGCTGCAGCCCTCGGTGGCTCCCGCCAGCCGTGCCCGCACCCCCGGGGCTCACCTCCGCTGCCTCCTCCACATCGGTGAGAAAGGGGCTGCGGACGGGCTGCTGGGGCTCATTCCCCTGTAATTAGCGGAAGGGCCGGTGCAGGGCGGAGCGTGCCGTGCCCTCCGTGCCCTCTCGACAGGGCTTTCTCCCCAGGCTCCTCTGCACCCCGGTGCCAGCAGCCAGCGCAGAGCACCGGTTCTCTGAGCTCGCAAGAGAGAGACGTGAACAGCGGCGATTACCCCAGCAGCCCCAGCACCTCCGTCTGCCCTCGCGGGCCGCCTTGTCCAGGCTTTGCTCACAGTGCCAGGGGCCCGCGGGGGCTCCTGCCCCGTCTCTGGAGCTCCTCTTTGCTGGGGGAGGCTGCTCGGCCGGCAGCCTGGGCCGGGAGCTGAGCTGAAGGCAGGTCTGCAGCCCGGGGCGAGCACAGCCTGGGAACGGTCCTCGCTCCTGTCCTGCCGGGTGTTTTGGGAGGGAAGGGATGCAGTGCCCGGGGCAGCGGGGTGGGTGCAGCAGGAAGTCGGGCTTGCCGAGCTGGGTGTGTAGCATGTGGGGATGCTTGTCTGGGCTCCCAAAGCATTTTCCAAACGCTTTAATTATAGTGATTTATATGGCAAAAGCGTGGGGGCGAGAGCTTGGGAAAGGCATTAGCAGGTTTGTTCCGAGGGCTCTAATCAGAGGAAGGTGGGGGGGAGGGAGGGAGGGTACAGCACTGGAGCTGTACCTTGAACTGCAGCGTCAGGACAGGCCTGAAGGATGCAGAACCTCCCAGCCATGCCAGGGATGTGCTGACGGCATCCCTGAGGCCTTAGTGCGTTATGTGCTCCTGTGGGAACAGCCCCGGCACCAGGATTACCCCCAGACATCCTGCGCCCGTCCCCTGCACTGCTCCTGAGCCAAGGTCTGCAGCACCGGGCCTCCCGGGGGTCCTTCCCCACCGCCAGCGCGGCTTAACCCAGCTGTAGTCAGCCCCATGACAGCACCGGCGCTGCCCGCGCGTCCCCTGCGGCGGCAGAGGAGGAACATGAGGCCACGTGGCACACGAGGGTCTTTACTAGATAGTCACCAGAAACCGATCAACAATTCAACAGCGACTCTGTATTCTCCTCTCATTGGTGTTATCTCGAAAATGAATAACCTCCTCTATTCTTGTTTTGTACAACGTTGTTCTCTTAAATCTCCACCACGTTACACACACGCAGGCTCACACGCATGCACCCACAAACGGTTTTCTGCAGCTCCCTGGCAGCCGAAGAGCCCCTGGTCCCGGCACAGAAACAACAGCTCCCCCAAGCCCAGGGAGCCCAGCAGCCAGGAGAGCACTGCGGGGCCGCAGAGCTCGCTCTGAAACCGCAGCCCCCTCCAAGCCTGACTTGCTCCGAGCAGACTGTCACTCCTACAGAGTCCTAATTACACCGGAGGAAGCGAGAGAAATATCGGGCTGCTGTCATGGCTGGTGGCAACAGCCTGGCCCTGGGCACAGCACGGGGGCTGCGGGGCCGAGCCACGGTTATCAGCTGGTGTGGGGCTGCGAGCAGCGCTGGAGTGGTGGCGCTGACCCCTCTGAGCCACCACAGGGTGCGGCCCTGGCAGCGTGGCCGGAGCACATGTCACCCCTGCTGCAATCCTACTTCTTGGCCTGTTTCCTGATAAATAACCTTTTCCTGTCCTTTTTGACACTGATGTTTATTGATGGCTGAAATCCCTTGCAGCCAGGTCTGGCCTCAGATAGCCGAGGTGCCCCGCGCATCCCGTGGCCGTGGAGCAGGAGCGGGGAGAGGGGCAGAGCCAGCTCCGCTTCACCAAGATGCCCACAGCCTCCCTAACGCACTTGCTCCCAGACGTGTCAGGGTGGATGCTGGCAGCGTTCCCAGTGGAAACATGGCATTGAGGACAGAGTAAAAAAAGAGTGCTTTAAATAAACGTACCTCTCCTTCCCGAGGCGGCTGCTCCTGTCTGTGCAGGCAGTGCTGAGCATCCCCAGCCTCGGTCCTCTCTCCTGGGGAGCGTGGGGCAACAACCCCAATAGCAAAGGGTTCAGCCTCAGCCTCGGGGCCCAGCACGAGCGTCCCCAGAGGGCAAAAACAGCCGAGCCCATGGCGGCAGGATGCCCCCCTGCTCACACCACCGGCCTGGCAGCGAGGGCAGGAGGCACCAGCTGGAGATCAGGGCTCCAGGGGGGCTGAGCCGGGAGCTCTCACCCCCAGCTCCCGTCCAGAGGACAGCTGCACTAAAACCGCACGGGCACTGGGTGGCAAACCACTCTGCCCTACCTGGGGAGAATTTGCTGATTAAGGGATAAGCAATCACTTCTCTACCCACAGGCTCACGTTATCACTTAATTGAATCCAATTGATTGAGAAGCTAAAAGCAGCCCTGGCTTAGAGCACTGCAGATGGTGCCTGGGAGCAGAGCAGCACACTGAACCCTTAAAAGCGTTGGCATCGAGGGCAGACACCGTCTTGCTCTCCTGAAGTGTCTCGCACATCGTTATTATGAACGGGAACCAGCAGCCAGCAGGGCAGTTCCAGAGGAATATTATTTATCGTACTTCAAGTCTGCACAAACGGTCTCTTATTCTTGCTCCCCCTGCCCTCAGTGGGCAGACTCTGCTCCCACAGAGATTTCAAGGGAAGGAAGTGTGCATCTGCAGGGCGATGTGGGGGCAGTCTGCCTCTTAAGTGGTCTAACCGCTAGCCCACACTGCTGGGAAGGGAGCCCAGAAGACCTGCTGCCCAAACACAAGCTTGTGTGTATGAGCGGCTGCATCCTGCAAGCAGTGCTGGCGAGAGGGAGATCCGGGAACAGCCCCACCACAACAACTGTCCCCTACGAGGGAAGGGGTGGGGGCAGACACTGAGGTCCCTCCAGGCATGGGGAAAGGATGGGGAGGAAAGCAATGGGCACCTGCACTGTCTCAATAGCAGCCTTCACTTTGCATAGTCATGCCCGAGATGAGAGCGGGGCAGGGGAGCCGGCGCTTTCTCAGCAGCCAGTCGAAAAGTCCCTGGGCGCAGCTGGCACACAGCACTGACTGGGGCTGCAGAGTTGGGGCATCTCCACACCAAGTAACAGCATGTGCTCCGCAAACTGCTTCTTTGCGGTGAGCCTGACCGTGGGACGTCACAGGGGCTGGGGAACCTCTCCTGGCACGCCGTTTACAATGCCACTGCCCACGCATGGTCAGCCTTTGCCCACCTTGCACTCAGCTTTCTGATTTGGTTGCGTTTTTCAGGCATTCAGCACTGACATCCCTGCAAAAGCCGGTGCATACTTTACTAACTCCGCTACTTTCTCCTCCACTCATGAAAACCAAATCGTATCTGATGCACACTGCATATTCTGCAGCGAAAGCAACCTGCTTTCCCATTCTGCTCTCCGCAGCCTTTGTCGCTGCAGCAGTTTATTTAGCCCGCTGAGCTGAAAAGAGTGCAGCCCTGCAGAGACCACGGGGGTGCCCGAGGACCCAGCTGGCTGGAGCCTCTCCTGGGCTCCACTTTTTATGTTCATGCCAGGCTGGGGCCAGGGTCCCCCAGGGCCGAGGGGAAGAGCATCAGTGCAGCATCCAAACAACCTCGCTCCAAGCTGGCGGTGAGGGGAAGCTGCCCAGCAGCTGGGGTAGGTGACGACTGGTGTTAGCGGAGGCTGTGAAGGGCCACGACTGCCCATGCAGATCTCCAGCCGTGCCTTGCCACCGGTGGAGTGCCAATGCTGACCTACCGGCTGCCCACAGCCCCAGGAGGTGCCTGCCCCAGCGGACCTGGGGGCACAGTGGAGAGAGAAGGAGAGTGGAGACTCACGAGCCTCAGTCTGCTGTGTCAGGGGCCTCCCTGCACTACCCTCTGGCGCTGAGCAGTTCATTAATTCGCCTCTGCTCCATGCTTCGAATGGGACGTGGCCTTGTGAGTGCAAAGTGCTGCTTGCTAGGCACAGTGGTGCGTGTTGCTGCATGCAGCAGACGGCTGCTGCCGGTGTCACAGCCCTCACAACTTTGCCATCAGCTCCCTTCTCCAGCAGGTGACAAACCCGCGCCCGGGGAGGACTGCAAATGGCACACTGGCTGCAGCTCACGTCCCTCGTGCCTTGGGCCAGCAAATGGTAGCGTCTGCCTGTGGCCTGTACCCAGGGAGAGACCTGGCCCAGCAAGGTGCAGCTGACCCAGCAGCATGTGCATGGGAAGAGTGATCCCAAGGGAACTGAGCCCAGCTGCCAGCAAGCAATGAGGCCCATGGGAAGGTGAGCAGCAGCAGTCACCCACGCCCTGGGCTCCGTTCTGGGTCCATCTGTCTCCTCCGCCATAGGCCTGGGCAGCAGCACATGCCACCGGCATGTTTGGCCACCTGGGGACCAGGAGAGGAGGAGCTTCTCTGGAGCGTGCTCTGGCCCGGTGCAGATCTGGTCCCTGCGCGAGAGCGCAGCGTGACGAACGCCGGAGCACAGGACCCGGTGCAGCACCCCCCTGCCCCGAGGGTCTTGGCAGGCATTGTGGCCGACAGCACTCCACACTGCACTGGGGGAGGCACCCACTAATGCCTCAGCTCCTGTAGCTCAGCACAGGGCCCGGGCAGATCTTGTCCCTCTGCCTGGCAGTCACAGGCAGGTGCTTCTGCCCAGATGCACAAAAATGCAGGTACCGGGTCCCCAGCCAACACAGCAAGTGGCTCTGCATGGAGCAGCATCACCATGAAGGGCCTTGGGAGAGAGGAGGAGGTGACCCAGGCCAGCCTCTGCCCCATATCCCCTCAATGAAGCCATTACACTTGGAATTTTTTTCCTTAGGGAAGGGGTAGAGTTTCTGCAAAAAGACAAGACTTCCCCTGTGGCCCTTGTGCTGGTGCTGGCAGGAGCCATGTTTGGCGTAATACATCATCAATGGAAGGTATCGAATGATATATTGCCCTAATACATCACCATAGCAACAGCGCTCTAATAATGTATTATTCTAATGTGTTACCCAAGCACACGTTCTTCCGATGATGTATGGCTGGGATCGCTGTGCTCTGCCAAGCCCAGATGCAACAAAGCTCTCCTGACTGCCAAGCACCCTCCTCGGAGCGGTGCCTGCCACGGCACGGGGTGCGTTGTCCGGCTACAGGTGGGCTCACCCCCCCTCCTGCCGCGAAGGACACCTCTTGTCGCACTGGGGACTTCTTGGCGCTGACAGTCATCGCACGCAGTGAAAACTGTGTCGGGGAGCGTGCAGTGTGATTGCGGTCAACGTGCTATTTCGGCCGGTGGCTGCTCAGACTGCAGGGGAACGGGCTCTGCCACGGCAGTTGTGAAGGTGCATCTCAGCTCCCCACACCATCCTGCCAGCACACGCCGATCTTTCTCCCTCTTCTCCTTCCCCACCAGCCCCGGTCTCCCCACTCCCCCATACCTTAAGTCCAGCAACGGTCAGTAGGGGACATGCAGGGGGGAGTGTGAGACCAGGCAAAGGGTGACAGTGCTGCAGAGTTTGCTCCCACCTTCATGGGCATCCTCAGTCAGAGGTGCTGCCTTGGCACCCGGGGTAGAGGAACTCCTGAACTCGGTGTACATCAAGGCTCGTCGCGCTGCACGGTGCTCAGGCAGCACACACCTGGGCAGCCACAAGCACAGTCCTCCCCCTTCCCCTCTCGCAGCCGAGATACAGTGTCTCGCTTGTGGAGCTCTAAGAGACAATTTGAAAAGCATTCCTTTCCTGGCATTTGAAAAGTTCAGAAGGGGAAGCGGCGGGCTGGTCTGCGCCTTTCTCCAGCCCCTTCCAAGGTAGCGAGGCCGCACAGCGCCCTGGGTTTGCTCATTAACAATGAAAATACCAGCTGGAATTCTCCTGCTGTCCGTTACAGGGACAGCATTGTTTCCAATTCACACTATCTTTTTGACCATTCAAATGCCATTAATTCAGTCACCCCAATGCGTAGGACAGTTATCTGAAATGTTTTCCCAAACAGCTTAGTGACTATAGAGCAACAATTCATGGAATTGCTCGGGGACATCTGTGCAAAGCAATGCGCAGCAAAGAGCTCGCGGCCAGCTGAATGCTCTCTGTGTGGACCCCAGATTCCACAGAGGAGCAGGGAAGCCGGCAGACAGAAAGACTGAATGAATGGCAGGAGAAATCATTTCATCTATGCAAATCCATGCCAAGCTCTCCGCGCAGCTGTTGTCAGCAGGGAGCTCTGCCCCTCTGGACTGACATGTAAGAAGATTTTATTGTGCACCGAGACGCTCCCTCTGCCAGACCAGCAGCCTCTCGCTGCACAGGGATCGCAGCCACTGGTGTCCCCCACGGCCTGCATCTGCCATCCACAGGCGTCTGGGGCGAATCCGCCCTGGCAGCGCTGCACGAGGAGCGGGGCTGCGTGGGGGGGCTCTGCAGGATGGCACTCGCTGCCCCTCTGCTCCGAGATGCCCAGGCTTTAGAAGCCCCTAGAGAGCGAAAGCTAACTACCAGCTTAAAGCTAACGACACCCACGGCTGATTCCTTCCTCGACCGTAAGAGGAGCAGCAGCGCTGCCTGTATCAATAGTTGTCTGCAGTGATTATAGCAGCAGTGAACAGGAACCCTCTGGGGACCTGGAGCAAACCCCCAGGGTGACCTCGCAGCACCCACCTGAAGGGACCCCTGGGGCCCAGGGCAGGAGCAAAGTGGGACAGTGACCCCTCCAAGCCAACCCTGCCAGCATCAGACTGATGGAAACCAGAAAGCAAAGTACTACCTGAGAAAAGGGGCCTCTGCAGCCCCAGATCTATCACAACTGGCTGCTAAGGTACAACGTCAGCCCAGCTGGAGGGTTTCCCGCTGAAGGGACTCGCCTGCGGCAATTCTGTGAGGGCTGCATCGCGCCAGGCACTGCACAGACCCTCGCGGTGAGGGAGTTCAACGGGAGCGGCACGAAGGGGCCTTTGGTCCCAGGGCAGAACGAAGTGGACACAGCAGAGCCTGACCCTGGTCTCCGCACTCTCGGCACATGGAGCTCTCTTGCTCCAGGGAAGCCCTAGGAGAAGACTAGTTGTCTTAGGAGAAGTAGGAAGAGCTCCGAGGGCAGACCTTTCCCTTTCCTTCCTAATGTGCCGATGGCTTTACCAGCGGTCCTGCGTAGCCAGCCCGCCCGAGCGGCACAGTGTGGGAGCTCTGCAGCAGGCAGACCTGTGAACCAGGGCTGCAGCGTCCTGGGCTTGTCCCACCTGAAACGATCCAGCAGCCCTGTGGCTGGCAGCCAGCAGCTCACCGCTCAGCCACAGGAAAGCAGGTCGGCTCTTCTGCGCTGGCCACAACCCAGGCTGAGACAAGGGCACAGCGCTGCCCTCCTCGATGCCAGCTGGACCTCTGCCGGCTCAGGCTTCTTCTACAGCAGCCCCGTCGCCAGGGTCAGCGGACATACCTGGGTACCCACGTGTCATCCAGGTCCCCATGAAATACCCAGAGCTGAGGGGACGAGGCACTTCAGAGACCCAAACTTGTGACACCCCGGAGTGGGGTCCTGCGGGCACAGACCAGCCAGAGCCCCAGCCTGGCCAGTGCAGAACTTGAGCACATGTAGAGGCTGCTCGTCTCCCCAGGGCCATATCAGACTGTCCCCCAGCTGTGGGCCAGCATGCTGCAGCCCTGGCTCTATGCGTGGGTGGCGAGAGATGCAGGAGGCCTCCCTGTGCTGCATTTGCAATGCTCCTCTGCTGCACCTGGGCAGATTCCAATCTCTCGACGTTTCAGGGGGACAGCAGTGACAAATTACAGCATCTGCGGCAGAGAAAAAGGGAAACAGAGGGACCAAAGGAGGAATGATTGTGTTATCAATAATGTTTCCAATAGCTGATGGATGAGGACACCCAAATGATTTTTAAGGTTTCGGAAGAAACCCTCCAAATGGCAGCACAAAGGCAAAGCGTGTATGAATCCAGGGTCTCCCATGGAATTCCTCCAGGGATGTGCACAGCAATGCCAGGCACAGGCAGAGTTATGTGCTCAGCATCATGCTGTGGACAGCCCATTTAATAGCAGACATGAGGGGACCTTTTCCTTGTCCCCATGGAGACAGGAGTAATCCTGAGAGCTTTCTGAGAGGGACGAACACACAGACACGCTGCTCAATGGGACTCTTCCAAATTGCCGAGATTTTTCCCCACCTTCCCTACCCAGGGCTCAGTGTGAATGCTTACTAAACAGTTCTGGAAACCAACAGCTTTTTGAAAGCTGCCGAAAAAGCCCACTGCTTTCACCAAAACTAAGAGTAGGGAACATCAGGGAAAAGATCACCTCCTAATTCTTTGGGGAGCTGAATTTGCAAAACAGTCATCCTGTTTTAACGAAATACAAACATTCCCTTCAGAAGGCAGGGTGTAGCCCCTCGCCCTGTACATGGCAGGATGTACAACTGATGGCTCTGTGATGCCGCATGTCAGACACAGCCTTGGAAAGGCTACCGTGCTGGAAACGTTAACAGACAACATTGTTTTGTGTTGAAAACTGGCAAATCTCCAGGCTGGGGTTTCAAGGGATAATTTGTAGATTGAATGTTAATGAATATTATTGTTGTTATCTGGAAAGGCTGTGCTGACTTCACTCTGCTGCCAATTGCACATCTTGATTTTTTTTTTTTTTTTTTTTTACCCCTGTACCAAACCGAAAGGGCAATTCCAGCACAGCTGATGATTCAGGAAGCCAGCTGAAGGCATATGGGAAAAGGTGATCCTTTCTGTGCCCAGCCTATGTCACTCCCTCCTCAAACTCTGCTGCTTTGAATACTTGCTTAGATCTGGGATCGTTCTTTTACCGAAGTCCTGTCTGCCCTTCCTCCTGCAAACTCACCATGCTTCAGCAACCATCCCCCAGCCATGGTATCTGGAGGTCAGGAACAGGCATCAATGGGATCTTTAATAGCATCAATCTTTTTTTAGCTCTTCGGGGAAAGAGGCAGGCAGGGGAAATACTGTCATTTCTGCAGCCCTGCACTACATGCAGAGCTGTGACATGGCTTTGCTCTTGGGAGCCTTTTTGTGTGAAATATCAGTTCACAGAGCAGCAGCTTACCTGAGAAAATTGGCTGAGGGTGCTCCAGCAGCATGGCACAGGCCAGTGCCCCGCTGCAGCTCCGGAGAGGACCCTCGCCCTCCCCAGCGGGCAGGCTGGCTCCTGGGCCACTCGGCAATGCACTGCAACCCACCATGATTTATGTGGCACTTGTGCAATTGATGCGCTTTGTGCCTGGGGACAGTTAAATGGTAGCTCTGTCATTAGTTTAAGCAGAGGTTAAAGGTGATCAATAACAAGGGTTTCATGCCCAATTGATCACCCCTTGCTATTTATTTCTGCCTTTTGCTTTCCATCCCGTGGTGCTTTTAGAAATAGTAATTAAAGACATAACAAGTGTTCCGCTAAGCAGAATATCAAACACTCCAGGTATCGATTCAATACTCTCCCTCTTAATGGTGCTGACCTGCGCCTGTCCCCAACACCAGCAAGGCTGGGCCAGCCTGCGAGGCTGCTCTCGCCCACAGCCGGGGCTGGGGAGGCGACCCCCTCCCTGGGGGGCGCAGCCAGCCCCTGCCCCGGGCAGACGCAGACGCGGGCAGCACGGCTGGCAGCACGGCTTCTGGGACAGGAAGCTTTTACCTACCGAGTCCAACCCTTTCCCTCTCAAGAAGCTGACCAAAGCTAGTCCAGCGTGCAGACGTGGCCAGGCATTTAAGCCAGACGCTGTGGGCAGCAGCCCGGCCAGCCGGTCCCAGGACAGGCAATTTGGCTCTGTCTTGCTGCCAGCCTCTGCCCTGCGGTGCTGGCTGTCACAAGCTGCTTGGGGACAGAGCCAGGCTGACCCCCCCCCCCACCTCCTGGGGAGGGTCCAAACGGGCCAGCAGCAACACCGGACCAGGCAAGCGCCCCGACACAGGCACATGCCTGTGCCAACCGCTCCTCACCCCGCTCAGCCCTCCCAGCCTTCGCTGTGCCCCAGCACTCCTAGCTCCCCCCAAACCTAGCACTGGGAGGTGACCCACAGAGAGGGAGCACGCTGGATGACAAGTATGTTCAGCAAAGTATCACCGAGTGCTTTGTTTTTGCCATCTACACTAGAAAGAAACGGCTGAAAATGAATAGCGACAGGAAAGCAAATGCAAGGCAAGTGTCAGGGTGCATATACCAATTGTGCAACCCATTAGACTGTCGTGCCGCAGAGCCCTGGCTCACAAACCCCACAAAGATCTGCCTATTCGTCTTTCACTTTAAAAGCGTATTCAGGACAAACACACCCTGAGACAAGCAAAAGCACCTCAGTGACTTTGGGGACAGTTTCAGGTTTTTTATTTCTGGTGAGTGTAGCCATTTTCTGGGTTGCAGCAGATACCACTGGCTGCACCTCTGGCAGAGGCAAGGAGGTGGGGATGCTGCTCAGCAGGTGAGACAGCACTGCTGCTTGGCCCTGCACTGATCTTCATGACCCAGGGGCTGGAAAGCGCCTGCTGCTGTGCAAGCAGCAGAACAATCCAGCAACCAGTGAGACTAAGGAAGTGAGAGCCAACTGTGGGATGCTTCCAAAGCTGAGAAAGCTCTTTTCTTCGATACACCAGTAAGAGGTGTGTTGAAGAAAGACTGTCACAGCCTTGCCGCAGTCAGAAGTGGCAAGCTCTGCTAACTATGAGCTAAGTTGTTACATATTCTCATTTGAAAATAAAATCGCATGTTGCTGCTGAGAGTAAATGAAGTAATTTTAGGAAAACAAAGAGCTAAGAATCCTCCTATCGGGCAAAAATCCCCTTTGTGTCACAACCCTCTTACGAACGGGAGCATGATTTTCACACATACCTGAGAGCGGTACAGGACAGAATGAATCCAGCACTGCAACTGCCTGCTGCTTTTTGCTTGCCCATATTTGCTGAAGAATGAACATCCTTCACGCCGAAGTTTGGCTGACAAGCGGGCTGCTCAGCCTGCTTCTCATGGGGCTCAGCAAATCCCTCGTTTCCCCCAACGGGACGGCCGCAGATGACTCCAGCTCCATTCTCTGAAGTGATAATGTTTAAAGAAAGAAAAAACCCCAGGCCCTGTGGTGATTTGTAGCCTGAACCAGAAGATCCAAGGCTTCTCTGTGATGATGGGTTTGTTAGGTCGCTCCCACGCCTGTTGCAATTCTGCACCTTTTAACAGGCCCATCAGGCTTCTCCCTCGCTGCCGCAGGGGCTGGCAGCGGCCGGGGCTGAGGTGCAGCGGATCAGACCCCTGGAGCTCGCTGCTCGAGTGGGTCCTGCGAGTCTCTGCTGCGTGAGTACACGGACCCATTCAGGAGAGCACTGTGGGGGGATGACAGGGGAAGCAACACGTGAGGTCAGGTTTGGCAACAATTTTCATCCCTTTGCTCCTGAATAATGCTCTGACACCTGAGACCGTGCCAAGGCATGAGAAAAGACAGGCGATTAAAACTGTTCTGAGCACTAAGTATTCACCAGCTCCTGGCACTTTGAGCTCTGCAGAGGACACGAAGGCGTAAGGGACACGGACCTTGGTCCTGAAGAAGAGAAATTCAAAGTTGCACCCTGACGCCCACCTGGCTGGGAGAGAGGGCAGGGGACAAGGGCCAGCCACCACAGCACGTCGGTGCTCCTCCAGACAGCTCCGCCAGATACACGCCACAGGCGATGCAAGTAAAAATAACACTGGGCTGATGCAAGTCGGCTGGGAGCTGGAGAGACGGCACTCGGCTGTGCTTGTCGTCACAAGCTGGAGCTCCGTGGGGCTCCTGGGCTGACGGAGACCGTTCCAGCAGCCGGTGACGCCCTTCCACAGCACCTCAAAACACACAGCAAGCCTGTCCTGCTCTCCACAGCCCTGGGGCAGCCGGGTCAGGAACGCTTTGCCTAGACCAGGAAAATACCCATATACAGACTCGTGGGAGAGAGGGGAGCAGGAGAGCAGCGCTTGCGTCCCTACAGCGCAGCTCTGCCCGCACTGCGCCTCGGAGTCCGGCACATGGAAATGCTCTTTCCGCTGGAGCTACCGAGTAAGCCGTCCGCAAACCCACACTACTCCCACCGCTAGCCAGGGAGCATCTCACACTGCTGTAGCTCTCTTTGCTGAGGTTCTCTCAGCACTCCATAGAAATTAACCCTTGCAACTTAAGGGAAGATTTATTACATCACTTCATGAGAAGTAAAAACACTGGAAAAAAAAACCCCAAACATTTCTCATAGTCCTCAAGGAAATTAACAGGAGATCTGGGAGTAAAATCCAGGAGCTCCGATACTGTTTTAGAGGAAAGTCTCCATTGTAGCAAATCTGATAACCTCCCTCCTGCACTACAGTTCTCTCACTGCCCACACTTCTGTTGATTTATTTGAAAAGCCACTTCTTTTGTCTGTAATCAGGTTAGTCTTAAACATGACTGAAAAAACTTCTCCAATTTAAAACTAATTATGTACTTAAAAAAACGCCACACATCATAAAGACATCTGATGCAACAGCCTGACTCTTTAAAGCCAATCCTGCAAATGACTGCAAAAAAGAAGCAAACATGTAAATCAGATTAATTTCCCAGAGTTTTGGCTAGCTACAAATTTAAGATCCAGCATAATTTCAAAGTCACACAGCCTCCAGGGTGAGTGAGAGGTACTAGTACACACTGAGCTCCAGGTAGTGAAAAAACCACAGGATCAATTTCCACAGGGAAAAAACCCAAACCTACAGTGAAATGAAGAAATCCCCATTGGCTTTCTCATACCTTGTATCGATCCCCTAGTGAGGAGCAGGCACTTCCACGGAGCATCTGACAACTCTTGTGCACGTATGTGACATCTGCAAGAAGACTTTTGTGCCCTTGTTCATTCATTTAGTTTCAAGGCACTCAGCTGTTACGGGTACAGCTCCTGAGACAGGGAGCCGAGCAGCTTCAGCTAGCTATCCGCCTGCCTTAAACACGCTGACAGAAAAGCCAGCTTGGAAACATTATGGAAGAAATGCTATTCTTTGGCTGTGGTGACTGCTGCCCATTTCAGCCCTAGAGCAGCTGCTGCAGGAATTAAAAAGCAGGAAGACTCCGAAGAATGATAATCTGGCAAAGCGATCAAAAGCGGACTGCCCTCTGTGGAGCTGCAAGAAGTCAATGTGTCCACAAGGAAACACGACTGGGTGCTGGAGGTGTTGCACGGATGTCTTTATCGGGCAGAACGCTCCAAAAGAAAGGTGGTAAAGAGGAAAATCAATACAAAATGTCTTTAAAATTTGGGACAGACAGCATTCTCTGCAGCAAGCGCTCTCAGCGGTGTATGAGCCAGGGCACCTGTGTAACTAAAACACTTTTGCAAGGCTTACAAGAAGTAACATTCATTTTGACCAACACCAAAAATAACGTGGTATCAAGGAACATGAAATATTTATGAAGTCTGATCTAACATGCACATTGTATCTTGTGTACGGTATCATATGCTTTAACGCTGCCTTTGCAACCTTTTAATTCCCACGCACGGCATGGTAGGTTACACACAGAAGCCTGGTCTTACTAGTTCAAACTGAAACTAGGGGGAACTTTCATGGGTAAATTTACATGAATCACAAAGGAAAACACCTGATTAAGTGCTGGTGGTTGTATTTCTACTTCTGTGCCCAGGTGAGAGCTGTGTGCACACATGCACAGTTACACTCACCAACAAATAACAAGTGGGAGAGATGCTGAATACCCGTAAATCGGCTCTGCAAAGCGCAGTGGGAGTTCACATGAAAGACTTAACGAGCTCCTTCTCTGTGTTTTTCCTGAATACGCACCTGCGTATAAAATAGAGGGACGATGCTGATCAGAGCCCACATCGTATTTGCTGGTGTAAGCCTGGAGAAATCCTGCTCTTTGGAGTTGCCCATTTCAGGAGGATCTCTTGGGCCAGGTCTCTCTAAGCAGCAACACAAATCTCAGCGAGACCAGACACTTTCATCTATGGATATCTAGCATTTGAAAACAAAACCACAACAGCCCCCCCGCCCCATCTCGACTTGCTCCTGCCCCTGCCTGGAGCTGATCTGCTCCCGGAGAGCAGGAGGGCAGCCAGTCCGCCCGCAGCCCCGCTGCAGGCCGGGCACGCCGGCCGCAGCCACGGCAGGCTGCACTCCTGTCCTCAACACAGGCGACAAGCTACAAGCACCAGCTTGGAGTTTGTTGGCCAGGATGCGCTGCTTGTAAGCAAGGCAGCTGTAGGAAACAATACAAGGCAGCTAGGGAGCAGCAATTCCACAGCTGAGGGCTTCTGCCCTGGGGACGCGACCCAAGCCTGTTTCCGATACCTGTGAAATAACAACGCCGAGCTTTCCCTGGGCTGATCCAGCTCCAACCAACCAACGGTAGCATTAGCGTAAAATTAAAACATATGCAAACAACGTGAGCGCAGAATTAAAATATATGTTCAACCAGACGGTGCTGAAATCTTTCCTTGGGGGAGAGAGCGGGAGCAGGGACGGGCAGAGTTAGGAACAAGATTCCAAGGTGTTAACACTGATGCTCCAGATTTACATTAAAAGAGATGACAGGGTTTCCACTGCTGCTTTAGCTAGTTAGGGGACAGTTTGCATTGCCGGTGCTTTGCTGGGATCAGGCTCCGAGTGGACAGCAGTTCGCAGAAGAGACCAGATTCTGTTGAAAGCATAAGATGAATACGGCATCAATAATTACATGTGACTCTGCCTAGCAAGGCAAACTGCTGTGCTGTAGTCACTTCTGCAGTTACTACAGAGCAAGCGCTCCCTGCTCCTGCAAGTGGCAACACTAATACTCTAAGACAAGAATCCTGGAAAGAAAGTTGGATACTGGAACACCAGAACTTTTTCCTAAGCACACAGGAAAGCAACCATCCACCTTTTTAAAAATAAAAGGGGAAAAAAAAAAAAGTGATACTCTGCTGAATATTGTCTGCCTTACAGAAAACAGCAATTTCCTAGAATTGCTGATAACCACTTTCTAAGACAGCAGCATTTGGAAAGCACAGCCGCCCTCCTGAGTACCTGGAGCACACAAGCAGGCTGCTCTGCTCCCAGCAAGGATGGCGCACACGGAAGGCACAGCAGAGCCTTGTGCCTTTCTGCGAGCACGAGGGAAGGGCTGAGCTCTCCTCAGGGATGCGTTTGCCTGATGCCAACTGCCCCAGCCGGCCAGGGAACCCCTTGGCCAGTGCTTCACCTCACCAGCCTGAGATCTGACTCCACGCTCCACCGGCCAGGGGCCAGCCTCCCTGGACCCTGCACGGGGGACCCGGCGTGGACACGGCAAACGGGCCACCCCCAGTCACTCTGAAGGCAGATGGCACGCCGGAGGAGGGTGCCCGCCCCAAGCCTGGCGAGCGCAGCCCCGTGCTAGCGAGGGACTAACCACAGCCCGAACGCAAGTGCAAAAGCGACGCGGCTCTGAAGAGCATCCGCTTGGGCCAGGCACTGCCCAACAGCAGAGAGCTCCTGCAGCTCCCCCCGTCCCTGGGTTACAAGGAAGGATTTCACATCAGTGCAGACCTAAACCCCTCTCATACTGGTAATGCGCATAACTCATTTTCCTTATCTACTCTTGCTACTTTGCATATTCTACTATTTACTTTCTTTGTGCATTGTTAAATAACTACGTACATCTGCTTTTCTTTACCAGCATCACAGTTCTACCTTTGTGTGCTTTACTCCTGATGTAGTAGTACGAGCTCATACTTTCACTTTAGTGAGAAACAACCACCACCAAAAAAGAAAAAAAAAAAAAAGTCAAGTCTCCCTCCAGTAATTGCTATTTAATCCTTGACCAAGAAAACTAACAAGTTTTAAGAGAGGCAAACCTTTGGGCCATTTGATTTTTAGAACAGCTGAGCTCTGCGGCACTGCAGAAATAAGATATATAAAGTGTATTTTATTATTGCTGCTCAACATCATGAAAGAGCTAATGCAGTGGGGCTGCCAGCGCCTTATACAATCTGACAAACCGAACAACCCAAGGGTGCTCGTCCTCCCCAGCACTCACAGCACATCTCATCCATTATGAGAACGCAATGTGAAAACTGACCCTTCCCTTCTAAGTATCAATATAAATACTGCGCGCCAGCCAGGTTAGTTCAGAATGAAGAGGTTACTGAAATCACTCCTGGTATAGAAAAGCAGTACAATTAATCATTCAATGCAAACAAGAGTTTGTTTTCTTTCAAAAATAAACAATAAACCCTCTTTTGTTCGCTTCTGATTTTTTTTTCCTTCTTCCCTTAAAGCCTGGCTATCACACAGAAATTCTTAAGTAACGGCTGCAGAGTTATGGCATTACCAAACATTAAACACAATGGTACATGTGTGTGAAACACAAAAGAATAGCTAAGGAAAGATTTTACGAGTGGAAAATTAATTTAAATGCTTCCATGATACATTGATTCAAACCCTTGAATCATCTAAGCTACTGTGTATGCTCAGCTATTTAGAAATTAGCAAATATTCAGTAAATACAGCAAAACTTTTGGAATTCAGGATCTCTATAACAGCCCTACAATTCTGTGCCTTTCTATAAAACCCAGTCTCATTACAAAAAAGGAAGCTAAGTCTGTAACAAAAGCTGACAAAACGTACAATGCACACGGAATCCTTTAAGGGAGATTTCTTATTATGTTCTGCATGCCAAGGAAAGTTATTAACACACTAAACTGCAGCATTTGCTAGCTTATTTGTACCACAAAGTGAACCATTTCTTTACATACTTATGAGCATCAAACATAGTATTTAATGAAAGAACTGCTCAAAGTGACTTTATTTTAAAATCTCGAAAAACAGTTTACTAGACTTTTGAATGAGAACTTAATAGTTTTGTATTAGCTGATGTAGAACAGCTGCATTTTAAGAGACACTGAGAATGTAATAATTTATACCATTATCTATTGCAAATGCATTGTTGCTTAGACAAGTATTATACACCCACCCCAAAAGGCAGAAAATGCAACAAAATCAAACCGCAGAGAATAATTTTCATGTCTAAATTTTCAAGCGAAATTACATTTAGCATGTTAAAAATGTATATATATATACACACATATATATATTAAAAAAAGAATTATATATGAATTCCTATGCAGGATGCGGTGCTATCACTCGAAAATCCCTTTCAAGCCTGCTGTTTTCACAGCGTGTAATTTGCACCAACAGTCAAGTAGGGAAACTAGCAAGTGCCAGATGTTCAAGAACACTGGCAAGTTCTCTGC
>JAVKLA010000021.1:343953-375386 GCA_034782735.1 Sagittarius serpentarius | reverse complement strand
GGCCCGGCCCGCTGCCACCGCGCACCGGCGGCCTGGCGCGGCAGCACCCGGCGCTGAAGGCCCGGCGCGCTGCAGAGCCTGCCCAGCGGCGCAGGGCTCTGCCCCGCCGCCTCTGCACCTCGCAGCCCTGCAGGGCGCCGGGCAGGGCTCTGGGGGCCTCTGTCCCCGCTGCCCTCAGGTTTCGGGCTGCTGCAAAGCAGGTGGGGAGCGCGGCCTCCTGCAGCGGCTGTGCAGGGGTAGCCCTTGGTCCCTGGCCAATGAACCCTGTAGTAATCAAGAGCTTCTGGGACGTTAACAGCCCTGATTTGCCTTTCCGGGAAAACCTGGCCCCTGGCCCCTGGGAAGGTGGGAGCTCCTTCCTGAATACCCCGTAGGATAAAGCACCGAGGGCCAAGAAACCAGGGTCTGAGATCGTTTGGGCGTCATGGGAAATGTGGGTCTTGGAAGCAGCCTCAGAGGCAAGTCTCTGAGCCGGTTTGAGGGTTGGCACAGGATAAAGGGTGGAGGAGTTTGTGGGAAAAGACAATGACAACAACCAACGGACGTGTCTGGCAGTGCTGGTAGAGGGGCAAGGGACACCTTAATTAACCCAGCTCCAGACTTCATTTGGGGCTTGAGGCCCAAGGTGAATCAGGATGGGCACCGGGAACATTAATCACTTCTGAAAATTAATCTTCGCCTCTGTGCTCCCATTTTACAAATGGGAGCAGAGACAGTGACCTTTGCCAAGGGCTTGGGTGAACAATGAACCGTCGGATCAATATGTGTACGAGTGTAACATGTCAATGGCCGGACACAGATGCCCTGCTCTCTCCCAGTAGAGAGGGGACGCCTGGGCAGGGTGGCTCTCTGCTGTTGAGGACATTAACTGCTGCCTCCCGAAAGGCTTTTCCTGAGAAGGTGTGCCACATCCCTTCCCTCTGTGTTGAAGGCACTTTGCCATTTCGGTGCACCAAAGCACGGATTTGGACTCGGGTGACTCCAGCCCTACGTGCTGGGACTACGGAGCCAGCAGACGGAAGAGCCAATGTTGCCTTCTGGGCTTGGGCAGACCGAGCAGGGCTGCTGCAACACCCCACGCAGAGTGTGCTGACCAGCGTGGACCCCTACTTGCACTGCCCTCCTCGTGCTGGCGTGAGGCCGGCCATGCAGGCTGTGGCGAATCGAGCCCCTGGTGCCACAGGGTGGCAGGGCAAAGGCGCTGCCCACAGCCACCGAGGTGCCCGCCCCGTGATCGTGCTGATCTGGCCCACACGGGACCCCTCTCCTGGTTGGCCTGGAGCTGCTGGTTGGGTGGGATCACGCCAGGCTGGAAAGGTCCGTCTGCTCCTCCAGGCTTGCAGCGGGCGGGGTGACAACACCCAACCCAGCAGGAACTGCTTCTGCCCTTTAGCAGCCGAGGGCCAAACCATCAGCAGCAGGATCAGCGCCTGCCCATTGCAAGGGCTCAGGCATCACGTCAGGGGACGGGGGAGATGCTGGCCCTTGTTTCGCTGAATCACAGAATGAACAGCTACAGGAGTGACGTACAGGAGTGACGTACCTTGCCGCTGGCAGGCTAAGATTTGCACTGTCCTTGCCAAAACTGACAAGGCTGGGATTGAACATGTGCGTTTTGGGCTGTGCAATGATGTGTAATTGGTTCCTTTCAGTGAACCCAGTATCTCCTTTCAGGTATACAGCCCTAGAAAGAGGCTGGACTTTGCAGGAGAGATGGGTTTCATAGATCATGGGGCATATTTCATTAGGAGAATAATGGGCTCTTTTTCTCTTTATTTTCCTGAGGAATCCTTTGCAAACACTGCATACCTTTGTAATGAATATAACCCTTTCAAATGATTCAGTGACATGCTGTAAAATATCATACTTGGTTAAGCGTTTTCTGTATTTTTTTTTTTCTGACCTAGACTTGCATTCATGTCAACTCTCCATGATGCAGTGCCATAATATTCAAATTTTTGGTAGCCAATTGCTTTTGATATTTATATCCATTTTTAAGGGAATCACAATGAATAAATGTGCCCAGCTCTAACTTTATGCAAAATAAGCTGTGTGTAAATCAGTAAATCATTAATAGAAATGAATAATTTCCAAAGGCTGAGGACTGGATCGCGTTTCAAACTTTCATCTGTTCATGTATTTCAGATGTCACCGAAGGAGAAAACACATTGTGTGTGGTAACTTAGGTCCCCATCACACACCGTTTATGCTGTGGTATTGGTTTATAGTCGATCAGATGATCTTTTCAAACTAAGGCATTGTGCGCAGATTGTGCTCTGGGCTTGTTTTGCTTAATGAAAGTTGATTTTAAAGACTGGAAACAGTAAAGAACAGAGGGAGAGGAGAAATTCCCACTTAACATCTTCCTCAGCAACCCCAACCCCAGAAGTGAGAGCCAGGTGGCAAAGTATCTCTTTTGTAAAACAACATGAAGGAGGTAAAAGCAAAGGAGTGTGCTGACCCTAAGTAAAGTGGACAGGAAGGGTTAAGGTATGTCCATATAAGCACTAACTTCAAGAGTTGGACGTGCCTATTTGTGTTCCTGGTGTCTCTGACTCCACTGAGGTGTGCTACTGAGGAGGTGTGCTGTTTGAAAGACCCTGTCAGTATTACAGTATGTTGAAAGTGACTTTGCTTTTTTTGAAATTATTTTTATTATATGTATTATTATTTTTACATAGCTTTTCCAGAGCCGTATCATTCAGCAAATCCCTGCAGGAGGGCATCCTGCTTTCCTAGCAAAAGCTGGTTCCTTCATTATGCCTTGCCAGGAATACTGGCATGCAGTCCATTCCGTCTTCAAGGAATAAACAACCCCATGGGCAATGTTCGATATGATTCATTCTCTGTGTGGCTGTGACAGCATCAAAACCTGCCTAATGCAGCTGGATCTGAGGCTGGTGGGAGGACTGAAATAACGAGGCAAGCTCGGCAGATAGGAAAGTGGAGCCTGAACCGCTGTGCGCGGCAAGGGGGATGCTGGCTATGCAGCACGTGCTGTGCTCCCCTGACCGGCTCCAGGTAACAGGGACGCTCAGGCTTGCCGTTGCTTGGGGATGATCTGCGACAAGGGGCCAGGTCACGTCAGGACATCACGGCTGGAAGCCTGACTCAAAGGAGCTGGAGGATTCCTCCCCATCAGTTTTGTGCTGGATGTACAGGCATGCCATTCTCCCTCCGCTCCCCTCCCAGTTTAGGTTCAGCTCCTATGTGTAATGCCAAAAGGATCTGCAACGCTTGACATTGCAGTGCCATCAGGTGTAGTAGGAGAATCCACGCACTGGAGCAGGAGCGGCTCGGAGCGGGGGAATCCCTCCAGCCTCCAGTTTTACTGGGGTTGAGCAGCACCAGCTTTCTCTTCCACACTGGTGCAGACTGGAAGGCTGTTCTGGAGTTACACCGCAGAATGACATAGCTACTAACACTCTGAAGTGAGTACGCAATGCCATGTCCTCACTTTCTGGACAAATCCCATCTGAGCCTGTGAATTCAAAAGTGTTGGAGGGGCTTTAACCTGGCCAGGGGTTAGGACCGCTTTCTCTTCTAAGGCAAAACAGCAGAGGCATTGCTGCTTCTACCTCCAGGTCAACAAGACTCCCACACAGAAGACAAAAATCAATTTGAGAACAGAAAATGAGCCGGATTCTGTGAGCTTTGGGTCCAGGAGATACGGCAAGTGCCAAAGAACAGAGTTACGGGAGAGGCTCTCACCCTGCAACTGCATGTCCTGGAAGCCGCCCATGTGGGAAAACATGGTCGTGGTCACCCCGACAATCTTCAATCAAGACAGTCCTTTTCGGTTGCAGTCTCTCTTTGCACAGGATTAGGCTCGCTCCTTCAGGAGTCACTCGGTTCCAAGCGCGCTGTGGGTACTCTCAGAAGGGGAAGCTGCTATTTCCTCTGCAGCGTTTGCACTGTAAGCTACATTAACACCCGGGGGGGGCCGACGGGGGAACAGCCATGGTATACGCCGCTCCTGTGCTCATGGTGGAAGTGTGCCTTGGGTCCAGGTCTCCTGCAGCTCGGCACTGAGTGAAGCCAGCCGTTGTTAGCGTCCGGGCCTCATCTCAGACACCAGTTGAAACAACTTGATCGAAGATGGGATCAGCGGGTTTGCACCATTTCTGCGGCAAGGAAAGATAACAGCATTATCTGTCAGCTGAGAGAAGGCCAAAAGTCAGGTCTTCTCAGAGTAAACTCTCTAAGTGTGAAACTCCTCTGAGGAGAGGCAGCATTTGCCAAAAACTTTAGCATGTTGTCTAAATGTCCTTCGTCTAGGCCTAGAGCACAGATAATAAATTTTTACGGCTTTTTGGATGGCTATATCTTTTGGCAAAATATTCTTTTTGCTTTGCTCATCTAAACTTGCAGAACTCTTAATTTAGTGAGTGACAATTAACAAGTTAGTGGCTGGGACAACAGTGATTTTAATCATAAAACTAGAGAGGAAGAGAAATAGAGAGTGAATCGTGGAGAACAGTTAATGCAGATGTACGAGCTGTGCTCACTATGATTAGCTTTAGTTGTATACTGTCCTGTAATTATTTGAAAATTGTCCAGAAATATGTTCTCACAAGGCCAAAATGAATGCAAAAAATGCTGTTGTGATCTTTTATTGAATCAATGAAATTTAGATTAGGCAGTCACTAAATTCCTATTTACACAACAGACCTTAATGGCTCCAAAGGAAGCACTCAAATGTATTCGACAAATAATCCCTATTTATGAAAGCCCCATAATATGCGTTTACATAATCCTCACTTTAAAAAGCTATATCAGCTCTAAAGTTCTTCAGCTCAGAGATATGCCCCAGGGGATTAAAAGCACCAGAGAAAACAAAGGGAAGTAAAATGTACACATGCACACATCCACAGCCTCCCCCCCCCCCCCAATCTTTAAGATTAACACGCACAGAAGGAAGTAGGGATGACATACTAGCTTTCCTCACCACCCCCCTCCACCTCCAACAGTGTTTGTGCGTGTGCATAAGCATGAACACATGCACAGCTCTACAAGTGGCTCTGCATGATTTTGAGCACGTGCATGATACCGCAGTGCCCCTGGGCGTCAAGTCCCTCTCAGCTTTCCTAGCCTTTTCTCACAAATGCAATCTTGGCTAAGCACGCCCGCTACCATAACAAAACAAGCAGTCTGTACTAATGTTTTGGGACGCATGTAGCAGATTTGCAAAGCAGCTGACTTGGCACAAAGCCAGTGGGTCATGCGTTTTATTCATACTCAAGACGACTGGACACTTGCTAATATTCTCATGTGATGGATGCGGCATTTTGCTGTTGGAGGTGCTGTCCTTGAGATAAGAAGTATGACAGGGTGTAGATCTGCACCGAGCATGTTAACGTTGCTGAAGGGTTTGAATTAAAAAAAGCTGTTCTTTACTGTGGAAAACAAGCTGTCCCTGAAAGGCTGATTCTCCAGAAGAAATGCAAATTTTGGATACTGATTTTTTACCTTCTTTAATTTTAGCCTGTTTAGCAACTGTCCATTGTTTAGGAACAAAATGCTATGACTCCTGCCTGGTGAAGCACCAGTTCTGCAATTCTGATGGCTGAGTGAAGCTTATGTTGGGTTCAGTCAAACTAAGAAAGGGAAAATACTGCAGAATTAAATTCCAGCTTCAGAGAAGTGTCTTCGCTGCCTGTATGTTCTTAACCGTGTATGTCTGTTTCGTTTCAAACTCTTTCATTAGCATTTATAATACAAATGAGAATATGGAAGCACAGAAATGTTGGTATTGGTATTCTCTCCCCAAAGAAGTCTGCTCTCCTCAGCCCTAAGGAACTCTTTCCTGTGTAACGGCCAGTAAAACTCTTCACCTTAAAGCCAGACTTGTTCCCTGAGTGAGGTTAAGGGTAACAGAAGGGCTCAGCACGGGTCTGCATGAGGTGCTGAGGCACTAAGCATTTCTTCCCAAAATAACACAAAAGATGATTGGTAATTTTGCCCTACGCGTTCCGAGCTCTGTTCCACCTTAATAATGAAGCTTTTGAGTTTAAGGTTTCCATTTAATGAGGCTCTTTGCAGTTTACATAAAACAACCACATGAATAAATACTCAGTTTAGGAAAGATAAGACCTGAGGATGAGTTTGGCGGGGGTTCAGCAAGAAAGATTATGCATACAGCAGATAAAGGTGTGTACAGTTGTGCCATCACTTGATCTTGTCAATCTAATACCAACTCGAACATGGAGGAGAAGCAGCCGTTATTTTACTGGAGTGCAGTGAGTAATGCGATCTCGGGAATCACCACACCTGGAGCTGGTCAAGCTCAGGAGTTTGTCTCTGACGTGCTTGTCCCTCAAAGCCCGCCAGTAGAGATTACAGTCAGCGTAGCAACCTGCGAAGTCCGACTGCTGAGAAAGGGGAACTGCACAGAGAATGCTTCATTTTTTCATTTTCCAGACAAATGTGGTGTAGGACATGTGTGTTCCTTTATTCTCCCCACTCCACATTGATCACTCATGACGATGCACAGTTCCAGAGCTGGTCTTTCCATATTGACAGGCCACGCTTCCCAGGTTGGCTACCCAAAATGGGATGTTTTGAAAAAATGTACAGATATAGAAGAACAGGGAGGCAGAAATTTTCTTTGTGGCAAGGCTGAGGTGCGAGGGTTGGGAGATGAAGGGATGAATCCCTGTAATTTTGTTGTTACTACAAATTATGCCTTGTTTAAACTCTCCACCTCAGGTTTTGTTATACTGGTGCTAATCCATATAGTTATGCTTTGCTAGTCTGGCTTCAAAGTGGTGTAATTCAGCTCGTTGTCAAGACCAAGAGTCCTCCCTATCTTCTGCCTGTACTGTCACTCTATCATAATTCTTGCACTTTTTGTGACTCGTCACTGCCCCTGTTGTGATAACCGAGGCAGAGGACAAGAGTTCAGAAGGGAGGAAAACATCCATTTTTAATGAAATTCACTTCTCGGGTGATTACGTGCTTCTGGAGAACAGCAATCAGGCACCAGCCTTCGGACTGCCCATCTCTGCTTCTCCCTGCCTGTACCCCGGCACACCGAGCCCCCCGCTCGCGGTGCTCGTCTCACATCGGGGACAGGGGCCTGGCAGTACAGGCCGAAACCCAGCAGCAGGGAGAGGTGACGCTGCTGGTGGCTCTTTGCTGGTCTCATTCTCTCCAGAGAGAGGGAAGTGGTGAGCAATTGGGTAGAGGATCATGCCTGGGACAGCGTGTCACTAGGTGCGGGCTGTTTTGTAAGGGTGATGCCACCAACAAATTTCATTTCTCTACTCCTCTTTTTGAGCCAAGCTCAATGATGAAAATATCAGACTTGGTCAGTTCCAAGTAACTCACCCAGTAACTTCTCCTTGTGTGCTGCTGCCCAACAGTTTATCTCTTTCTGTCCTCCCTTTGGCCATTTCCTTACACATTTAAATTATTCTGCTAACCTCTACTTCCTTTCGTCCTGTAGAGAGCCCTTACAAGATTAGCGGGGGTTCCGCACCACCAAAACAACGTAATAGAGCTGGATGTGTAAGGACTTACCTGGCAGACAATGATTTCTTGTGCGAACAAGAAGCATTGAACTGAGTGGGAAGAGCAGGTGCTGTAAGGGACAAACCTTTCCAGCCACGAAGCTGGACCAATTCGCGGTGTTACTGTTGGGATAGGAGAAGCTGAGGATGAGGAGCCTCCTTAGTGCTTTGGCAGGACGCTCTATCTGTGAGTCATAGCTCTACTGGAGCCGTACCAGCCCCTTGGCCAGACAAGCTTTGCCTTCATTAACTCTTTCCTGCAGGAGAAGCAGAAGCCAATTAATTACAACTTAGACTTTATTCCATTAAACTCCTCTAAGCTCCAGGGGAAGAGCCTTAAGACTCTACTCTGATCCTGTTGCCACTGACGCCAGTAAAAAGCTCTCCACAGACTTGGATGGGAGAAGGCCTCAATTCCACGTCTGCTTTCAGCCTGGAGCACGGCCACACTCAGTGCCACTGCCAGGAGGGCTGTCCCTCTGAATGCAGTCCCTCTTCCCCATCACCACTTCCCTTAGGGAGATTCATTGTCTGCAGAGAATGATTTCTGCTGGTCCCAGTGACAACGGACCAAGTGGCCATCCTCCCAGTGGCCATGCATTGTAGTTACCACCAAAACCTTGCTCTCCTGTCTTGTCTTAAACGTTCGTTCTGCTGCTCCCTACAAAGAAAAACCCTGAGCCTTTCACCTTCCAAGCTGAAACGACTTTAATTACCAGGATTTTCAAGGAGTGATCGTCACATCTGAAATGACAGACTTCAGGTCATTCCCAACACTTACAGTTTTGCTTCTAGAAGAGAAATCTTCACAAGCAGGGACTAAGTCACAGCTTTGCAAGGCAAGGCTGGTTTTAAGTGGGCAAATCTTAGAAAAGAACTGTACCTCAATCTCATTTTCATAAACTATTTGTGTTTCAAAGAAGTCAGAGGACTGAATGCAGGCTGCCCGTGTCATACTGGACTGCACAGTTGACAAGGCAGGAGTGGATCCCACTTTGTTACAAGAACAAGTTAAATGCCATCATCTGGTGCAACACTACAGATGTGTCTTTGCAGGGGGTCTGATGCCTTAAAGCCACGTACTCTACAATGCGTAAGCAGCTGGTTTTTCATTCACAGGCAGATTGCTTAGGTATTTGGTGTGGAATAGGTACAAGGTGATAAAAGAAAGGTAGTATTTATACAGCATATGAAATTGCAACTGGTCTTCTGGATATAGGACAGCATAGTTCAAAGTCAAATTTCTCTTTGTTCCTTGCGTGTTGCAAGTAGCTCATTGGCGAGGGCCCAGCGCTTCTCAGACTGGTTACAGGACTGTCTCACCTGAGCTCTGATCTGTGCCATAGCTTGTATTTCTTGTATTTTGTTTAGCTGCACTGTGGGCCAACAAACTCCCACTACAGTCAACAGGCCCTCAGGATCCGGTCTTTCTCTTGAGTCATGGTGCAATGATATGTCACCTCCTCACTCTTACTGCTGTTCTGAACACTCTTCTTCCCAGTCCCAGTTATTTGGGTCAACGTTTCCTAGAACCTCATCAACAAAATTCTCAGCAGCAGCGCAGGAGACTTGCTTTACTCTTGCTGCAGTCTGCAGGGGTGGTACCGCGCCGGTGGTCTGCAGAGGTGGTCACGTCACAGAAATGCTCAGATGCCGGGCTGCCTGCCGATGCGCACATCTGTCCTTCCCAGGGAAAGGGCAGTGGATTGGGGAGGGGGAGAGTCTGCAAGCCTCTGGCAGACAGTGTTTCAGTCATTCAAGGTGGGTATGAAAATAGAGAAGAGTTCTCAGTAAGAGGGTGGTTAAAGAGCCAGAATACGTAACAAAGTATGGAAGTGAAGAAAAATAGGTTAAGCAGTCATCACATTTCATCTTTATTTCTTTTTCTGTCAATCTCTTTTCTATTGCCTAGTAAATTCTCTTTCGGGGCACTGTGGTTTGGCAGTTCAGAATTGCTTAAATCCCCAAGATGAACACTACCTCACGGGGGGGGTGCTTAATACCCAGGGTCAGATTTTCAACGGCTGCAGTGCCTCACCTCAGCTTCAGTTGTTTCTGCACAGCTATAAGCTCACAGAAAAAAATTTAACACGCACCTCCCTCTGCCCCCGATCTGTGCTCAATTTGTATTTTGCTATTTGTAGGTGCTAGTAGAAAAGCAGACCATTTTTGCACATGAGTTTTTGTGTGCAGATTTCTACACGAACAAAGAGAAACCACACTTTGCAAACATGTCTCTGTGGAGCAGATTCTTACAGACTGGAATTGATACCTGTGTAAACTCCAGTGGCCTACGCACTGGATTTCCTCCCCTCTTTCATTCAGTCTCACAGCATATCACAACCCATTTGTCTACAACTACATCTTCAGAAATGCCATATTTCTTCAGTTCGGCTGTTACAAACAGACGCTTTGCGCTGCAGAATGAAGAATGTGTGTAAAGGTTGCCTGTTTTTTCTAGATGTGCGTGTCACTTCATATGTATACACAGCAGAGAAAACACATAATCTTATTTAAACTGGAGAAAATATAAGGTTAAGATTCACTGAAACTAATCAAGAAAAATACATATACATTTAAATAACTGGAGGAACTCTTCAGCTGAACAGCATTTTCCCTCTGTCCTCCTTTAATGTGATCATAAGCTATTATTTTAAACTCTTAATGCACCAGAAGGGCAGAAGGACAACTTTTTAGGTGGCAGCATAAAAACAACAGCAACCTGACAAGCTTACAGATGGCCAGCAAACCCAAAGCCTTGTGGACCTTTCTGGACTTTCACTTAATTGAACATAAAATATGTGGCTGCGCTGCGTGTGGTGTTGCTCTTTTCTCCCTTTCTCTCTGGGAGCGGGCAACATCTGCCGTGAGTCCCCGGCCTGGTGCTGCTGCACAGGCTCCGTTGTTTCCGCTCGGGAGGACTCACGCCCACACAACTCGGTGGCAGCGAGGCGGGGGCATGGCGTGGGTGCAAACACGCATAGGCATGGCTGGGCATCTACGTCGCCCTGCGGTCCTACAAAGGCTGCGAGTCTCTGGTTGAGCGTGGTGCCGGGGGACCCCAGCGAGGGAGAGCAGCTGGGCTTTTGCCGGTCGGAGAGGAGCCCGCAAGCGCTCACCGCTGGGAGGTGGAGCAGGAGCCTCCTCATGCCCATCCGCATGGTAGTGGGACCAAGTCTGCTGAAATTGACTGGTAGAAATGAGGGGGAAAGAGAGGCCTGGAGATAATAAAAGGGCAGAATCCTAATTTTGGGGCTGCTGCCCACACTCCCTCAGTTACTGGCTGGCCACAGAGTTGCACGTTTTCACTCCCTGCCCGTCAGTGATCGCTCGGTAAGTCTCGGCACTATCTGCAATGCATGTGTGCACGCAGGCAAGAAGCCAATTAAAGCAGCCAGGGCCCGCGTTCCCTCCTGACTCCCCCATGGGTGCGTGCGGCTTGAACAGCTTAATGAGATGGGACAGCCAGAAATGCATCGCTAGGCAACGTGGCACCGCTGGCCAGTCTGGCCCTGAAACGGGGGCGGGGGGGGCTGGCACGCCAGCAAGAGGAGCAGCACCCGTGGCTGACACCAGGAACCGGGCTGCAGTGGTGGAGATGCAGACAAAGCTGTCGGGAAGAAATCAAGAGAGAAGACTCTCATGGAACGTGCTACACTGAGACGGGCAGGAGGCTGGAGTGAGCACTGCCAGCACGGAGAGGGTGGTCCTGCCCGGAGCCTCGTGTCCCTCCTTGGAGACTGCACGGCTCCACCTGGGAGCAGCTACCTCCAGGCACGTGGGAAAGGTCCTTGCATGCAGCTAACTTAGTGACAACTGTTAGGAGTACCCGGGTTTCAATTATAATAAAATTAAAGGAGTTCATCTCCTCTGTCTTCTCAGGGCTGGAGCATGCATGCGTCCCGTCCTGTCACTGTTCAGTAAGCCCACGCACTGGCTCCTGGTGACAGCAACACAGCCTTCCCGGTGGGAGTGATTCTCCACTTGCTTTTCAGCCACCTGTGTATCGCCAGAATCACAGGTTCAGGGGCTCTGCCTGTCCCTGAGAACACAGTGAGTAAGTACCCTTCCTGCACGCCAGCAGAGTGTGCGCTTTCCAGTTGTTAAACAACTGCACGCTCACTGTCAGCTACACGCACACAGAACAACTGGCAGGCTTTAGGCATCTGTTTCAGTCTTTACTTAGGTGAAGCAAGGCTAACAAAACGGTAACACTTAGAGCCATCAGTTGCCTCAGACAAAACACAGCTGGTTTTGTTCCTGTGTCAGCACTGTGGGTGGGTGAAGCACTGACGACATTTATAGGAGAATTTTCTTTCCACACCAGGCAGTGAAACAAATTTTGCTAGAATGTGTTCTTTTCACAAGTGATTTTTTTTTTTTCAGTTTCCTATCCTGAGATCTTGCTTAAAGTCGTGTATAGAAATAAGGCAGAAGAGCATTAGAAACTGCACCTGTTTGGAAGCTTGTATCCCCCCCCTCTGCGTGCCCTGCTTCAGAGCTACAACCTCTCTCCCCCGCATTAGGTAGTATTTTCTTTAGATACCCGACCTCTGGTTCTGATTAAATAACTTGTGTAATTAGATTGAGACATCTGCTTATCCCTGGGGGAAGAAATCCTTTTCAGCACCGGACTAAGTCTGATTTGGTTAATTACCTTAGCAGTACCGTATTAATACATACTTTCTTGATGGCAAGAAGCTGCGGTATTAGGTTTATTCCTCCTGGCTTTCACAATACTATAGTAAGACAGTTTAGGGATTAGGAATCAGGCACTGAGCCCAGTACTTCCCTCCTCTCTTCACTCATCTCAACACTCTCCCGTCGTTTTGCTGACTAAAATATTCCCTGTTTCACTTGTCTGTTGAATACAGTTTCCAGGTTCTTTGTTTCACACGTAAGGATAAGACAGTCCCAGTGACTGCTACAAAGCAACGCGTTCTGGGATACTTTGGAGTCATTAAAGTTCTCGGGGTTCTTTGGAGATGCGAATTTGTATCAACAAACAAATGCATTACTATTGGCACTGCTAGTTTTTCAGTTCATCCTCCAGAAGTAGAGCAGTCTCCACGTACGGACTGGCAAAGCAGAAGGGACACAAAAGGAGAGCAACACGATGTGCGCGCCGGTTTGCGCACGCTGTCCTTTTCCTCTGGTGGCTGCAAGTTTGAACATCTGCAGGCAACGGGACTGCACAGTTCCCCCGCAGTTGCAATAAAGACAGGTTCTGTCCTTTGGACAAGCTTGACCAAAAGTGAACAAATTTACACATGCTGAAAAAGAAGCGACTTGAGCTTTGCATCCGAGCTTGGAAAAACACATTCTCAGAAGCGGGTGGCAGTGAGCCCAGTGGGCACCGAGCCCCGAGGTAGGTGCTCCGGAGCTGCACCGGCAGGCAGCGGGCAGAGCCGCAGGCAGAAGCTCTCCTTGGGGTGTGCAGCCGGGTGCCTGCTGGCAGCGGCCCACGGGCAGGCGGCTCTGCCAAGGCCCTTGCCGCTGGCCTTCCCCGCTCCCCCACCAGACTGAGCACCCCAAAGTGCCACTGGCTCCGAGCTGATTATTTAAACAGGCTGGTCTGGGGGCCCCAAAGCCCTTCTGGGAATGGTGAGAACTGAATCAGGAGCAAAAGGAACATTATGCAATAGAGCATTTTTCTATCAACAGATGGAAATACCTAATAAGATGTAAATCATCTGTTTGATAACCAAGCCATTACAGAACTAGAGATTCAGGCTTCCCAGGGAAACTTCAATTCTCAGCACCACGTATTTACTATTTATGTGACTTGCCAGCCTATCTAAAGGCTCGCCCTGTTCAGAATGCTACACAGGCAGCCAGAAGGTGCTTTCACAAAGAACTGTTTGGACACTTCTCAAAGCAAAAATATATTCAGTGCCGAACTTAATTGTAACACTAAGTCTATGAGTTTTAGAAAGAGGTGATGGGGGTGGAAATCATGGGGGAGGAGAGGCATAGGAACATAACATCAAATGCCTACAGGAGGTCAGAGCAAAGATACCCCGTCCAGCAACAGAGGCGCGGGGAAGACTGTCAGAAGAGCACAAAGGTTGCAGTCGTGTCTCTCCAGAATACTGTCCCAGAGTCTGACAGTTTGCAGAGATTCCCCATGACAGAAGCGAGGTTTGTTATTCGATAGCTGTTAGGTTTTTTTTTCTTTTCCTTCCACAACTTTGTCCAATTTATTTTTTCAAATTTATGTAAACCTTCAGCATTCACAACATTCTGCAGCAAAGATTTCTGCAGATTAATGACACACTGTGCAAGGAACCACCTTCTCCTGTTTGAAGAACCAGAGCCAGTGAGCAAATCACCTCTGGGTGACTTCTTCATGCTACTCACGATTTCAGAGACTATCATTTTGTCCCACGGTCACCTCTTTCCAGGCTGAGGAATCGCAGTCGCTGGAGCTGTGCCTCCTACGGATGCTATTCTACAGCCTTGATCAGCTTTGTTGCACATTTCTGAATATTTTCCAGGTATATAAATGCTTCGACAGCTAGGATGGAAAGAGAAGTAAATAATTTCACCTGATTTCTGTGGCCTGTGTTCCCAAGAATACTGGACCACCTAAAGCAGCAGTCGGGAGAGAAGTGCCTCCCAAGAGCTGAGACTGCTGTGAGGCGAATATATGCAGTTCAGAAAGATTTAAAGGCACGACAACTTAGGAACAGTTTGGGTTTTGTTAACATCTAAAGTAGCCCTTTGCTGGGCAAATGGTATAAATAAGCTTTCTCACATTTCTTTTGAAAAAAACAGAGGGGAGGGAGGCAACCACTGCAAAGGAGGCAGAAGAAGCCCGAGTGTTTCTTACAGCACCCCTTAGCACAGAGCGAAGTCCAAGGGATGGCTTCCTTGCAGACCAGTTCCAGTTTCAGCCAAGAAACATTTCCCCTCCACTCTATTTTTTAGGTCAGAAGGTGAGTAAAGGTTGGATTTTGTCCTGGGTACTTTTCTTTCCTTGTAACTTTCACACAGAAGCATGAAGTATAACCAGATACATTTCAAGCAAGACAATGGATTACCTTGTACCGACGTGCAGGCCCAAGGTGTCTATTATTTATAGACCTCATTTTCTTGTAGCAAATTTGCATAGATGAACTCCTGGTGGCTGACAGGCCTAAAGCTGTGAGGCTCGCAAGTCAGCGCAGATACTGGAGAGCAGGATAATTCAGCAGCCAGGTATCACTTTGTGTTATGTTGCATCACGGCCTCTGCATCGCTGGACCGAACCAACCTGGCCACAGACTGCGGAAGCGAGTCTGGGAAAAAGGGGCAGAGGAGAATTTTGCCAGAAAACTGAGACTGCTCGGTTCTGGAGGGGATATTTCATTATTCCTCACATCATTTTGGCACTGTGACTGCTTAGGAGGTACAGTGGAAACTCTGCCTGTGCTGTGCAGCCACAGCATGTTCAGGGAGATTCAGACTCCCGTCAGGGGCCTGACGGAGCTCTCGTGCACATGTTGTCACTAGGAGTAACTTTCAGCCTGAGAGAAAGCAAACTGCTTTGGCAAAAGCCAAACAAACACTCCTGCACCTGGTTTGAAACAGAGATGCTGCCTGGTGTCAGCCGGGCGGATTGCTCCCGTTGTCAACAAATGAATTAAAGTGTTGATCTGCCAGGAGCCAGCGTGTGCGTTTGAGGGAGACTCATCATTTCCCTTCCTGGTGGCATCTCAGAAGTGGTCCTCTGAGGATGAGGGTTACCAGTGCGTGTGGCAGGAGAAGGGTGTATCTGCTCCCAGGCTTCAGCTCAGCCCTGAACACCCACGCCCAGGAGCCACTACTGTGAGAGAAAAGGGAGAGTGCAACATGTACCTGTTCCTTGGAAGAAGGTGTCACAGAAGGCAGAGGAAGCTGGTAGCTGGTGAGAAGGGGTCAGTGACTTACCTTCAGAGAGCCGCTCCGAGGAGAAATGCTGAATTAAGAGAAGATGCCAGTGGGAGGGAAGAGACTGCCTTGCCTGAGCAGTGCCACGCTGCTGCTCTCCGGCATCCCTCCCGAGCAGGTTACGCCTGCGGCGGTGGGACCCCTTGCTCCTCCAGGCCGCCCCAGGGAGGGCTTCTCCCGCTCCTCCTCAGGCTGCCGCCATTCCTCCCCGAGGCTCCGAGGCTGCAGGCGGCACGTCAGCCAGCCCAGTCACAAAGGAGGGCCTAAGCAAAGTTAGATCCAACTGCACAAAGCTGGATCACCTACCATAAAACCAGCTTTGCTTAGTTAATCCTCTGATTGATTTTAAGGCCTTGCAGAGACTGAAAGACTATTAAGAGATTTGCGTTGGCAGTGCTTCCCAGCGCAGGCACTGTCTCCTCTGCCACTCACCTGATGTTCAGCCAGTCGTGGCCCGAGCCCCCTCCCGGTGCTGAAACTCTGTCTGGGGGATTAACACTCGTACAGAAGCGAAGGCCCGGCAGGGCGCTAACTGCGGCGCCAGCTCTCCGGGCACTGCCTGCAGCCGGGCGCCCCACAGGGACACCCCGTCTGGTGCGGGGTGCTCCCCGCTTGGCACGCCTGCCCGCCTTGGCTGAAGCCCCGGCTGCCTTCCCTGCTGGCACGCTCCTGTGACGCTTCGCACTTGGGTTTGGTTTTTTTCTCCCCCAGGCAGGGCGGCATGGCAGTGGGTCTGCTGGGTGGCTGGGCTGGCACCAGCCCTGGGGGGCGGCAGGCAGCCGTGAGCCCCACGGAGGACGTGGGGGCCCATGAGGAGCATTTCCCAGCAGCCACTGGCCCGCAGGAGGGGTGGGCAAGTCTCCCTAAGGCCACTGTGGGTCATGCTAAACCCCACCGAAGGAGGGGAGCCAAGGCATCTCTTGGTATCAGCATGCTCGGCACTGTGGGCCGCCAGCTTTGTGCTTTGCCCTACGCATTCCTGTAAAGCAGATGAGTTAGAGCAACAACAATCACAAAAGCAACCCTCGTGAGGGACTGCCCTGCATGCCCTGCCCTGCCTACCCTCCCCGGCAGTGCCTCCTGCGGACACCCGCTCCGGGCGTGATCATCCTCCCTCATGCCGTCCCGTCGAGACTGGTGAGTCTCCAGCAACGGTGCAAACATGTTGAGGGGCCAGAGGGTCTCTCGTCACAGCCCTCAGGAACCGCAGCCCAACATACTTTGTTTTTTCCCACCATAATTTTCCTCCTGATCCTTGACTCTCACCTTAAGCAGTTCCCTTCCCCTGTCTCACAGAGCACTGACGTTGCCTTACTCCTGGTGCTCAGCCTGGCAGAAGCCCTGCAACACATCCCCGGTTGCTCCCTGTCTCATTCCTTCAACATCCCCACCTCACTTCTTCAACATCCCCAGCTCTGCTTGGATGGGATGCAATGTGCTGACTGTGCAGACCTGAAACGCTTGCTCTTGCCTTTGACTGCTCATGTGCCTGCCTGTTTTCTCCAGCACCTGCCTCCTCATGTCCAGATTCAAACTCCAGATAATGTAACCCTGCTAGCCTCCTGGGCAGGGTTGTGTATGCTGGGAGAAATGCTGGCCTTGAAAATTGGGTGTGAGTCTGTGGGATTCTTCAGATACTTTCTGCTACTGGGATTGTCTGGAAGAGGCTGAAGTCTGACCCTCACCATCCCCAGCCATCTCAAGTTCGTGCCAGAAATTATGCCCAGGTAATTGTCTGGCAGGCCGCTGTCCTAGACTACGGCAAACCAAGACGCAAGCAACGATGGTTTCTCCTGTTGGTTAGACGCCTCCTTTGTTGCAGCAGGTAGAATCTTTGCAAGGAGATGTTTTTAAGCAGCAGCTCAAATCGTTGCTCCACTCCTCAGGCTCTGTCCAGGGCATAGGCACCCTGCTGAGCTGAACGCCCCAGGCACTCGGCAGAGACCATCAGCAGCACAGACTGGTGCAGGCCACAGATGCCACCGAGAAGGGATCTGGACACGCTCAGCTGTGGCGGACTAATCCTGAAGCACACAGAAAAAGCAGATACCAGCCTCGCCCCTGGTGCTGGCAGACTGCTGCTCTGTGGCTCCAGCCCCCGACTGGCGTCTGAGACCAGGCTGTAAGTGGTGCTGTTGTTCAGGGAGATGCAGTCTTCTGGATTTCCTCCCTTGGTTATGCTACAGCTGCAGATGTGGAAGTCTTGGACTGCACCCAGTCTGTGACGCGCACGATGTAAAATGCACTCCCGAGCCTTACTGCACAGTCTGCTTTACTGGAGACAAATGCTAGGTGCTGCACCGAGCCATTATCCCAGCAGAGCAGGGTGCGTGACAGGTTGCATATGTGACACAAAGCTTTCAGTCATTCAGACGCTGCTGCCAGATCCACTCAGCTCCGCAGCGCACTGTGGGCTGTGTGTGCATGAGATGAGTTTGGTGATGCTCAGTCCAGGACTCAGGGCGTGCATGTGCACAATGCAAGAGACCCACCACAGACTACTAGCTGAGCCAACTGAAAAAGAGGTTTGTTACCGCAGCTTGAATGAGGATGAAAAACTCAGGGGAGGGCTCTTACTGTGCCAGAGGCCTTCAAATAGAGAGATCCCAAACTAACAAGACCTGGTTCTAAAGCACCAACTTTTCATCTGGCTCCGATACTGCTACTTGGCCCCGCCACAGGGCTGAGAAGCGTCACAGATCTGGTGCCTTTTGTCAATGTGACTTAAAGAGCAGTCCACGTACCAAGAAGGAGAACATAGGATGGGGATGGATCTCTGGCAGGACTCCCAGCACTGGGAACAGTCCAGAATGAGTTTTGGAGGGTTTGCAGTGAGCACATGAAGCAACTTTGCTGCTTGTCAGGATGACCAGGAAAGGGAGAAGCAAGAAATTGCTAACAATCCAAGCTGGTATCATCAGCTCCACACAACACAGTGAATAGTGTGAAACACCTGGAAATAAGGGCTAACAACTACTGTGTAACAGGGGTTTATTAAAAGTAGGTTGTGCCTAGCAAGTCCAACAGACTTCTCCACTCAAGACGCCGATTTTGCAGATGATAGAATTCATTTCTGTGCCAATAAAACAGTTGATGCAAGGCTGCATAATGAACTTAAAGAAAGCAGGTAACACTAAACACAAAAGTCTCCAGAGGGCAGAGCAGGGGTGGAGGCTGGCAGGCTGGCTGGCAAGCAGGTGGGGGTCTGGGCTCACAGCAAGGATTCCCTGCTGGGCGTGGGTGTCAACGGGGTGCCTGCCCCTTGGAGCTGGTTTTGCCAAGCCAGTAGCAGGGTGCAAGCTGACCCCACGGAGGATCTAGTTCCTAGACCTGTTCCTCTTGGGGAACAGAGATGGGCAGCAGGATTTTGTGAGCCTCTAACTTCAAAAGATCAGCAGCCATGCCAGGATGAGGATCTGCTGGGACCATGTAAGCTGCCTTGTTCCTGCTTTTTTAAATAGTATGAGAATTTTGAAGCTGCAAGACGGGAATGTGGGCAGAGACCTGACAGTTCCATGTTGGTCAGCTGAGCAAAGCTCTGTTAATAACCTGCAACCCCCAGAGGGAGGGAGGGAGCGAGGGCCTGTTCTGGTTTTGCTTAACCAGGGTCTCCTGCCATTACAACATTTTAATATCAAAGAACTTTGTGCTGAGAACTAGATACAACAGCAAGAGCAGCCCCAAAAGGACCAAACCTGAGGATCTCAGTGGGGTTTGCTGCAGGAGGGTAGAATTCAAGCTATAGTCTGGAGAAACAAAGACTCAGGGGACAGGATCAGTCTCTAATTATCTTGCAGTTAATGCGAATGAGCAGCAGGATGAGGAGAGGGAGGGGCAGGAGACACCAGCATGAGAAGCACTGACCTGGAGGTAGGCAAGGAAAAGTTTAGGCTAGATTAAAAAAAATTAAATAAATTATACTATAAAAAAAATGACTGGCATGAACCAGACTCGTACAGGAAGAGGCTAAAAATTTAGTCACAGGAAATACTTACACAGAAATCAGACGCAGTTTTAGCAGGGAAGTTGCAATGAATGACTGCAGCAAAAGGGCCTGGTCCAGACCCTCTGCCAGGACTGAGTGGTCTTTCCCAGCTGTCCCTGCTGGTTAGTCATCTGCTAGCGGTTTCCAAATGGCCCCGGGCACATAGTATCTCTACCTGGAAAATGAGTGGGCACCGGTAATTTAATAGAGGCATCATTTTCAGCAAGAACCATTTGGACATTAAACATACTAGTATTTCAAAAAGAACAGAGATGTGTTATCTAGAAAACACTCTAAAGGGGTAATGAAGGCGCTTTCTAACTATCTCTTTTTCCAGAAAAATTGTATTTGCAGCAAGCACCAGGTGCTGTTGTATTTTAATCTAAGTTAAGTGACTCCTGTTCCTACTCCAGTACTGAATACTCAGTTGCTCTCAATAAATCATGCTCAGTCCCACATCCCCTCAATCATAGTAAGGCACCCCTCTATGAACATACCCAGTTAGACTTCCACTCAATGGATCATGTTCACTCAGACTTCACTCAGTGGATCCCGAGCAGCAAGGCTTCAGCTGTGGTATTCTTCGCTGTTCACAATATTTTCCAATTTCTATTCCCAATAACCTCAAACTGCAAACAGAAGGCGGTTCCTGGATAGGAAGGATTTGTCCAAAAGGGTTTTTCAGAGCAGTGCTTCTCTGTCTCCAACATTTCCTTTATCATGTGTTTCTTTTATTTACTAGGTGCTATTTCTCCCTAGAGTGCAAGACCCTGCGCAGGTGGAAGCCACGCAGGAGTCAGAGGTAAGACGGCGCATGGACCCGCACACCCGTGCGCAGACCAACAGAGAGAACGGGCCCGTTTATCAGGTTTTCTCTGAAGCTCGTGCCTGGCTCTGTGGCTCTACCCGAGCCTGTCCCAGGGGCATCCCCCCTTGCTGCGGACCCCCCACCCAACCCCGATGCCTTTGGGCTGTGCAGCCCCTCTCCTGAGCACCTCAGCTGTCTTCAAGTGCTGCCACGGCCCAGGGCCGAAGTACTGGCTAGAGCTGGATGGCAACACTGGAAATGGGCATTTTCAGACAAATGCTTCTGAGTCAATGTTTTTTTTTTCAGATTGTCATTCTGAGGGCTCAGAATTTTTCCAAAGATATTCTGACACAGCCAAAGGAATATCAGTTCTTTGGCATATGAACTGATTGCATAGTAATTTTAGTATTTCATATTTATTCTGACAACAGAAATGCAATCATGTAGAAAAACAATACATATGACCTAAAACCCAAGTAACAAAAAACGTGTTGAAATAGAAATGTTAATATAGATCCTTCTGTGCAATCAGAATTAACCTCACTAATACTTTGAATATTGTCCAATGAATTGTCTGGCATATCTCTCATGAGACTGAATAACTACAAACGGCTGAGAATTAGAGCTTGGCTGCACTTGTTCTAGATGGAGCCAGACAGCAAAAACAAGTAAACCAAATGGTAACATAAACTTCAATGAAAACGTAATTCTATTCTCTTAGTTGACTAATGATTTTGGCTGAAAATGTACATTTACCAAACTGCCCCTTTGTATTGTAATGAGTCAAATCCAATTTCCTATCATCAAACTTGTAGATGGCAGCCAAGAAAATTATGTTTAATTAAGCTGAACTACAACACTGAATTTGTAGCTTTGCTGAATGTGGATTGTCTCCTGTCCAGGTTTCTCACCTAGTTTGAGGTTTTACTTCTGCATTTCAGGAATTAAGCAAGAGGCACATCTATCAGAAACGTTCTTTCGAAGGAGACTAAACAGAAATAATTAAAGGAATTTGGACCCGGCCTAAAATCTCTATGAGACTAGAGCCTCTCGCTCCTGATGTGATCCAGGAAGCAGTGCTTCCAGATTTATTTAACAGTGAGAATGTATCAGTTTGTTCAAAAATATGGAAGTCCTAATAATCCCCAGGTTACACTTACAGTTGTGGTAGACCTTACTATGAAGCACTGTCTCCCATGGGAGATGAACTGGTGGTTCCAGCCACAGCAGCCTAACAAAAATTCCCACTAGCCATACACATCTTATCTTTCCACCTGCCCTTGTACTTGGCTGTTTCCTAAAGGAACTGTCTAAGGTCAGGAGGAGAATTCCTGCTTTGGACTTGCAACTCAGCCTTTGAGTTTCAGGAGTGGGCTTGTCCACAGCTGAGGAGAGTCTTCTGGTTTCTTCTCACCAAGAACTTGTTTATTGTAGCCTCGGATGAATCTTTCCTATAACTGTGGTTAACCTCTTCCTATGGTTAGGCTCCTTATGATTCACCTATGCTAAGTATTTTGCAATTAAAACTCCCCCATAGAGCAAAACAAGCCTTTATTATAGCAGCAGAAGGCTTCTTTGTCTGGCTGAACCGGGTCTTCTACTTTTGTTCCCAGGACTTTTTTTAACAGGTTTGTGAGTTCTCATCCTTGGGTTGCATACTGCTGTGACCATGAGCTTTCATGAGATAGTTTTAAAATACAGACAGAAAAAGTGGTGGTGTTGGCGGGGGTGGGGGGGTGTCTTTCAGTCTGCTTCGTATAGACGTCTATTCTTTGAGGCTAATCCTTTGTTCTTTGGTGGAAAGCAACATTTTTACGAGACAGGTGGATCATACCTTCCCCTCTAGCAAAATGAGCCCCTGAAAGACAGCAAGGTACGTATCTTGGGACATTCCTAAAATCACAAACATAAGCAACTGGCAAAAAAGGGGCATCTATCACAGTGAAAAAAATCTGCGCCATGTAAACAGCTCCAAAAGCAAATGGATGAAAACAAGGTCTAAAAATCTACACCATAGTGAAAGACACTTTTGAGTAAAAAACAGTATTGGCAAGGACTAATTATTGGTGAAATCTGTTAGGAAAATCTTTTACATTCTGAAAGACTACTCACTGTTCAGTAACAATCCTTCAGGATTTCTGTATGAGGGTCTAAAAGCGTTTCAGTAAATTCAGGGGAAGAAAAGAAAGGTTTAGCTCCAAGTCTGAAATGAAGTTTGCTGTGTAGTTAAAAAGAGTAAATGAACTTGTGGATTTGACTCCTCTGTTTCCTTCTCACACAGTGTCTTCTACACTTGAACGACAGAGCACAGAGCCTGAACACGAAGGCTTCATGTTTTATTAATGGTGTCCAATTCATTTCCTGTTTTCATGCTGATAACCTACCGAGGGAGAGGAAGGGAATTCAGGTGGCAAGACCTCAGATCCATTTTTCTTATACCCATGAACAGTTCACAAGTGGGTATGTCACCAGCAAAATCTCTTTATTGCATGTATTACTGCATTCTCTGGGAAGCTTAACTGGGACGGCTGGCTTCACTGCTGCTGGCACACACCTCCGAAAACCTCAATGTTTTCAAGGCAAGTTCTCTTCAAGGTGATAGCTTTTAGTTTTTGATTCAATCAACGCTCAGTAGCTATTTTCACTACTGTCCTTTCCACAGGACTAACCTCATAATATACCAAATTACTGCCTAGTCAAACAGAATTCCCATTAGCAACACCATTCACTGTTTGTAGAAATGCCAATTTATTCGCTGTTAAACACAAACCAATGTAGTGTTCAGCCCAGTAGCTACTCCCAGAGATTTTATTTTTTTGACTGAAATTATCTTACCAGTCCTGCAAAATGGAGTTTTCTAAAAGCCTCATGCTTTCTGCAAATTTCCCCCCCCCTTTTTTTTAAAGCATAATGTCATCTCTGTCTGTTGTATTTACCATGAGTGAACACATGCTTTATAAATGGCCGCCTTCAATGCAGTGTTGAGAGTGAGTTCCTAGAAAAGGGTGAATTTTAAATATCTGTATTTATGAGCTGGAGAAGAACGAGAACGTCACCTTACTACTTCAGACTGAAATCCTTTGCAGAAATTATTTCAGCAGTTGATGGAAGTGTTACAAAATGTCCCTGTATTCAAGACCTGCTTACAATAAAGGGATCCTTCCAGGCTCTTCCTTCACCATCTGGCAGGCTAATCAGATGGGAACTTGCTGAAGAAGGATCAGTGTTGTCCAGTACTAAGTGCCCAGTGTCGAGGATGGTTCCTCATTGCTGCTAAGCAGAAGGAGAAAGCGTCCCCTTCCAGACAGGAACCTCTTGTCCCATTCCAAGCGAATCTATCCATACTTACAGTATTCTCCAGGACAGAGCTGCAGTGGGGTGGCTTTTACTGGGGGTTACTGCCCACGTGGAAGGTGAAATGTATCAGGAAACAAATGTAAACTGTATCCTGGCACCTGGGGAAGCTTTAGCTGGTTAAGTACCTGCCAAACTTGGCCCCTCGTATGTGTTAGAGGTGTTTGAAACACAGACCTTGCTGGGCCAGTTGTTGGAAAAGTGGACCGAACTTCCGGGTTGACTCAGCAGCAGTTCTGAACACCTTATTAGCTCCTTTTCAAACAGAAAAGATGAATAAGCTAAAACCTGACATCCTGCTCAGAGCAGCAAGCTCTCACAGTAAGAACAGAAGGGCTAGAGCACCTGCGTGGACATCTGGCTATCAGCAGATACTGCAATTTGGTCCTGGGTCTGTCCTGTGCTTGTTCACATGAGTGTTCAAGAAAGAATCCCCGTTTTCCTATTCTTCAAGCTGGTAATACAACAAAGGCCTGGGTCTCATAAAACACGCCTGCAAGTAACATAAAATAACTTTTCACAGAAAGGTAAGAAAAATGAGAATCCCCCTGTGATTCTTGTACTGGCCAGAGATGCCCCAGTCTCTTTCAATGCTTCGCGTTCCCTTAAAGCAGCAAACACTTTAACAACAATGACTTGCCTCTGGCTGCTTCTTCCTATAAAACCCATTGGCCACTTTCCCAACAAGAAAAAAAGCACTTCTCTCCACAGCTTGTGTGCAGCTCAGTGTGGCCATGCTCCGTGGCGGGGGGTGGGGTTGCACCACCGAGCTCTTGGGGTTTCTTTTAGGACATTTTTCTTTGAGAGATAACCAGAACTGTGATGAGATCGGTAACCTCCTCTGTGTTGGCAGGCAGACATGCATGCCTGGAGGTGTAAGTGCAAGTGTGTGGTCTTGGGTGTGGGGAAGAAAGGAGAAGGGTGGTGACCTGAATGTTGGAACGGAGTTCAGAGTAGACTTTTTCTTTTTTTTTTGTTTTGCCTTTCCTTGCATTGGGAACCCCAAGCACAAAAAAGCAGGAGCTCCCTGCCTCACCAGTGATAGAATGAAAACAGATCAGGGATGTGCTGCCTTCTGCTTTCCGAGCCTCTTGGCTGTAGACAGCCGCACTTTTAGGCCTTCCTCTGAAACCATGAGGACTAGAAATAGTATTATTTTTATCAGTGAGAATGGGGATTCTCAGGTAGGTAAGGACCTGTGGAGCTAGGACATACAGGAATATGCAAATGCTGCAATAGTAGTTATAAAATACGAAAACTGGCAACCTCACTCCCCCTAATATGTTTCACACAAACATTGAGCTTGGACCCAATATACACAGACCCATATGTCCTGCCTGAGACTCAGTGCTCAGCTTCTTTGTGTCTCAATTATTTAGCCCTGGGCGGCCAGGGCTGGAAGAGAGACAGGACTGAGGTACTCCTAAAATCATCCCTCATTGCCAATATTTGTTTGACGTGTTGTTAATCTCCAGTGACAGAGATTCCACGGCCCCTCCCCCAGCAATCTGCTCTACCAGTGACCTATCTCTACCATCAGAAGCATTTCCCTTTTTTCCCCCCTCTAGAGCTCAGTTTAAGCCAATATAAGAAACATATGGGAGAACAGAGTACTCCCTCCTCTTTGCTGCAACATTTTACATATATGATGGCTGCTCTACTGTTTCTCATTTGTCTTCGGACTGAACAAAACATACTTTTGTCAGTCCCTCTTTGCACATCATGTTTTCTATTTAGTCGTTCTTACTGTTCACGTCCAGATGCACATCAGCTGGAAAAAGTCTCACAGATTCCACTTAGAGCCTTACTGCTGTTCAATAGACTGCAAGAATTGCTGTGTGTCTTCAAACGACACTCATGCTTGTACACCTTAGGACGGTATTTGATTTTTTTTGCAAAATCCAAATGAGAGCTTAGATTGCATTTTCAAGCAATGAAAGTAAAGTGTGATACAGTGGTAGGCGGTAAAGTAGCTGCCATTACTGAAGGTCTGACTGGGGACAAAGACAAGAACCCATGTTCCCATCCCTAGCACTGAGTAAAATATGTATTGCAGATAACACTTTAGGAATAATCTGATCACGTGGCCCAGCTGGCATTGCTGACAGATCCTAGCATCTGCTTGGTTTTTCTTCTCTTTTTAAAAGTTTTATCTAATGATCACTGCCCCACAGAGGTGTACGTCACCTTACTTAAATACATTGCAGCCCTGCAGCTATTGACTCTCCACATCTATTGCCAGTGTAGTTTCTTATCCTTTGTTTTAACACCAGAAATCGGTGAAGTCCTGTGTGGAGGCAGCAATTTTTTTTTTTTTTCACTCTCAATGAAATAATCAGTGCAAGAAGTTTTCTGACTGCAGGGGAAGATGAATCAATTTGAAATCACTGACCTTTCTTTATGGTCATCTGCCACTTTGAACACTGGTTATTCTGATGTTGGGCTATAAGAGGAGGGATATTTACCATTGAAAAGTGAATAGCTGCCAACTACCAAGGCATCGCTAAGCTCTGCAGACACGTATTGTCATAGGGTGGCACGTTATGTAAGCACTCCTTAAATGCAAGTTACTCTACATTCTTGGCAGCAGACCACATGAAATTTCCCTTCAGATGTTGATGGGATAAAAAAAAAAATTATATATATGAAAATCACCTTATCATTTACAATGCAAATCTCGGAAGCAAAGTTAGTAAATTAAGTTAAAGATTCGCCTAAATTAAGCTGGCATTCTATTCTGGTGCTTCAAACTCTGAAAACATTGCTGGCTGACAAAACAAGCCCTGGAATGATTAGCAAAAACCCTCCTTCAGAGGCAGCAGACGAGCAATCCCTTTGAACCTTCGCAGCACATCATAAACGCTCAGCAGACTTACAGTGTGGCAGTCCCAGTGCTATCAATTATTTACCCTTTTTCTGTTTACCTTCAGGCAGCAAGTAATTATTTTTAAATATTAATTTAGTTGTGTCATGTACAGTTTGTGGTTTAGCCCCGAGATCTGAGATACAGAAAAGCAAACTGCATCTCAAGTCACATTTAGCTAGTGACGCACTGATAGTCGGATCCCTACTCCAGCTACTCAGCAGCTACACTCAACTTCTCCCATCATTAGAAACAGAACTCTGTTCCTTGCAGGAAAGTGAAAGCATTTTTCTTAATAGGAAAAGGCACTTTTTTTTTAGCCTAGAAGTCCCAGAAATTGGAAAATCTAAAGAGGAAAATATTATTTTATTCTAAAAAGTTTCAGTTCTTTTCGGATGAAGATTTTTTCTCCCCTCCTTTTTGTTTCCCTCAGAATTTTTCCCAGAGTGATTAATTTTCTTTATCCTCAGCTAATTTAGGCTAAAAAGAAGCTGGCTGTTGTTTCTGTAGCCCCAAGAGAAAGAGATCCTAGGGGACAAGAATTGCCTTCCTGCACTGAAAGCACCGCTTTTTAGAACCTGAAAAGAGAGGATGGCTCTTGTCAGCTCAACATGAGTGGCTTTCCACAAGGGGCTGGTTCTTTCTTTTTAAAAGTTTATACTAGAAAAACAAATACTCATTCTGACATATCTGCACAAAGATATAGATGTATGCCCACGCAGAGGTCGATGCAGTACCAAGTTCAGGGCAAACTGCTGGTTCCACCCATGGCAGCAAGATTGGTATCTTCCCGAGGAAAAACGTTTTTGAATTTTGGAGTCTTTTGGTGTTCATTTATTTTGCACTGTTGCACTTTCAGCTTTTTCTTAGCATAAGCTCTTGAAAGAAGCCTTGATTGTAGCTGTTTCTGAGACAGAGTCAAGGAGAAACGGAGCTCTGACAATGAAACGTCACTGGTATTCTGGTGGTGCTTGTAGGCCCCAGCCATCCGGTTCCTGCCCTGCTAGTTTCTGCACAGTTCCATAAACACCAGAAGCATCTCCTGACAAAGAACACACAGCCACAGTTTAAACTGAGATGCTGCACTGGAAAACAAATATGAGAAAAACCAAAGGAAGTATCGTATGCTCACAGGACCAAGCTAAGGTGCAACACTGTTCAGTGAAGGAAAGCTTGTAAAATGACCTAGTGAATATCAGTGTTTCATAAAGATTAAAACCAAGAACTCCATTTGGTCAAGTCATATTCTTCCTCTGCCTTTGCCTCATGGGTCATGTCTACTCCCTCCCCGTCAATTCTGTCCAACTATTGTTGCTGCTACAGCCTTGATAGTGTGCATTCATGTTTTCAGAGAGAGAGGGGCCGCGTCACGCATCTTGTTTCAATCTAAGGAGGAAATAGCAACCTCCGATTCACCTCCAGTCCGTGTCGTCGCCCCCACCCCCCCATTGTAAAGGCAGAGTGCAAGGCTGAATACCAGTAGCCTAGTTCATGTGTATTGTGTGACTGGAGACCCAGTACAACACATGAACTCGACTTTTTGTAGCCCGAATGAAATCTGCTATCCAACAGAATAGGTCCTTGGGAAGAGCCAGAAACTTTGCTTTAGCTCTAACCCCTAATACCATGCAGCATGGCTTAGCTTAGACCTTTAGTGTTAGCTGTAGGTACTTTACAAAAATTCTATTACAAAGGATTTTTCTTGAACCAAAGCAATCTCTCCTCTTTCCCATTCTGAACTCCTGTTCAACTCTAGGGTCAGACACTGGGATGTGAATTTACATATTATGCATTAGGAAGCCATAATGCCTCCTTGCTCTGAATTCTCACAGTACGTGCTTACCTCTGACTCTAACGTGGGAAGAAAGGACAAGGACATCTAAGAGGGGGTCAAGCAAAATGTCCAAAAGCAAAGGAAAGGCAGCATGGAACGGTAGCACAAAAACAAAGCTTTATTATGGCAACAATACTCTACTCTACTGCGACAGGAATGAAAGCATCTATTCTCTTAAAAAAAAGAAAAGTAGAGAAAACTAGTTCCACAATGAAGGACCTTCTGAGTAGCAGGTACCTGAACTGGACTTTTCCTCTGCATCACTGTTATCAGGGGCCCCATTGAAACAGAAGTGTCACAAAAGTGATCGTCAAACCTGCAGCAAAACTGGGAAAACAAAATCAGAAATTCAATGCTAGCCATTAAGGCAAATATGCTTGAAACTGTTAGAACCGTGGAATTCAGCTTTTCAGACAAGTGGTATGACAGCGTGGGCTTGTTTTGATCTGTACTTTATTTTGCCTCTCTGTAGATGCCTCCCCAACAACATGACACAAACTGAAGCAGCATAGTGGGCTTCCTGCCCATCATCAAAATCAATGAACTTCTAAAACTTCTATCTGATCCATGGGCACTGTGTCAGTGTTAGCAAACATCTCTGAGCTGGGGAAATGACCTCAGTTTTGTTGGCTTGACTCCCATTTACCTCAGTAGCAACACTGACCAAATGCTGCCTGGACAGATGCCAAGTTTCTCTTAATCTTGGTGAGCAGATTTAGATCACATCGTTTCACTGAGTCTTTTTGTCCAAGGTGAATGAGGATAACGGCTGAAGAACCAGTTTGAGTGTTAAGGGTAACAATGGTGACTCCCTTCTTTTCACCAGGTGCTGGGCTGGTACACCCTGTTCCTGAAGCAAGCAGGCAGAAAGCCACAGACCCCAAAAGTGAATCAGTTCATACTGAGTATGTATATTCTACCCTACAGGGCCAATAATTCATTTTTTCAGGTTAACTCTGTCTCACCTTCTGATACAGAGTTTTACAGCTAAGTTGTTTCTGAACGAGCTATGAGTAGGTCCATCCTATCTTTGGTCTGCTTTTGCTAGGTTGCCTGGTAGATGGTTGATGACAACAGTTTCAAACTGAACAGGGGGCAGGGGAACAGAATGAATCGTAAAATGATGGGGAAGAAAGGCATCTCAGCTGGGAAAATAAAGTCTTCTCTTTCTTATAAAGCCACATTAATTCACTGTATTAATGAGCAGCACGCTAGTGTGACATAGCCTTTTCTTCATGGCCAACTATTGGTTCCTGTGAAAAAAACATTAGGACAGTCACCAAAATAATGACAAAGGCAAGAGTAACTGGAACTAAACATTCATTGTTTTGGGTCATTGTGTGTTAGAAACAAATCTAAAGTCTAAAACATTATCTGAAATAGCACTGAAAATCAGGCCCCTATCTGAACATAAATCAGAGGTCATTTCAAGGGTAGTAATTCCATAGCCCTCACATATTTAAGCATCTATAACAATGTTGCTAGAACCTATTTTTCAAATGCATCACACAAGTAAAGCTGATACCCATGGTATTGTCTGTGAGGTTATTTTTTGAGGGGAAAAAGAGGGGCAAAACAGCTGAGTTGAAAGGTTACTTTTAAAAACACCAACACTTCCCCCCCCCCCCCCCCCAAAAAAAAAACCCCAAACCCAACCAACAAAAACCCAACACTAGCCAAACCCCCCAAAACAGGGAAGACACACATACAGATCCAGTTCTGGTAATCCACATATATTTCCTTTTAGAATGAGCTGATGCACAGTTTTCTAGGCATATCATAGAGATCCACATATCCACAAACACCCTGTCTAACCATTAGCCATGACAGCGTGAATGAATGAAGGAATAAAAGAGTTGTAGCAACTAGACATGTAGGTGACTCACAGAGATACAAACTGGTTTTGTCAATTATATGTTTTAATCAAAAGAACAGGCAGTACTACTGAATATCATACTGTGGGTGTTACAACAGCAGGTTTTTCAGACAGAATTTAAATGAGCAAAACCATAATGCAATGCTCCAGAAAGAATTCCACCACACAGACTAAAGGCAGGAGATGCAACAGTGCAGATAGCTCCAAGTCAAATGCTATCTGTACCGCCTGGAAAGCAACATCCAAAAGTGTGAGCCAAACTTTAAAAACTTCTGTAAAGACAGTGCCTCTGTCTTGTGATGGATGTTTTCATTTGGTTTAAAGAGCAGACAAGAGAGGTCCTCAACCCAGAGTTGCAGATTAGGTAGAATACCTTAAAAAGTAGGACTGAGGGCCTGGCTGTGGCACAACATTACTTAATAGCATGGAAAGCCAGCATAAGGGAGAGAAGACAATGTTGTAGCGTTTGCAGTAGTCCAGGCGGCAGTATTATTATAAGCTTCCAGAAGGTTGGTTGCCAGATACATAACACTGTTGCTGTACAGCTGAAAGATGAAAATGGCATGGATTTCTAAGCCCAAAACAATGTTTCTTTGATGAGGCGATCTCCGTATCAGTCACAGAAGATAAAAAAGCTATTATTGTGGATCTATTGTCTACACTGCTGTAAGAGAGGAGCGAAGCTGAAGCACCACAGACCAGGTCTGGAATCACCAAGAAGTATGAAATACCACTCCTGTCTCATTCCTGAGTGTAACATGCCATAGTACGTTGCTTGTAGTATGAGTGCAGCAGTCAGATACTCTGATTTCAGGAAGAAAGCAGCCTGTTATCAGTTCCAGTTCTGCAACAGCTAGACAAAACCCAAGCACCACTAGCATCTGACTTCAGGCTTCAGCCTAGCTCTTGTTCTTAATACTTTTCACAGAAGTGCACCTCACAGTTAGCGACGTCGCTGTGAAGCAAACGGGAACGTCTGTGATGTCTTATAAACTTTACATGGTGACGTCTTATTTTTTGAAACAGTTTTCGCCGGGCAATTCAAGCACATGTCGGCGGAAGAACTTTTGCGCCCGAGCGCCCCTCAGTTTCTTCGTGCTTTAAGAGATATTCACCCCCTTAAAGCCATTTCTGTGCGTGCTGAGATCGGCTGCCCGGCGGGTGCCCGAGGAAGGGGAGGGCTGAAGCCGCCCGGCGCGCCAGGCGGAGGGCGCGGCGCGGGCGCTGTCCGCGGTGCTGACGGGCGGGCGCTGTCCGCGGTGCTGACGGGCGGGCGGCGGGCCGCGGCGCT